>PVKN010001376.1:0-14567 GCA_004027915.1 Capromys pilorides
TTTTTTTTTTTTTTTTTTTTTTTTTTTTTTTTTTTTTTGAGACAGGGTCTCGCTATGCAGTTCAGGCTGATCTTCAGCTCACTTTTGTAGCCCAGGCTGATCTAAAACTCACACTCATCCTCCTGCCTCAGCCTCCCAAGTGCTGGGATTTCAGGTGTGCACTACCACACCCGGCTGCCTATGAGTTTCTTTATGAACTAAGTGTGTTGCTTGTATACAGCATATTGTTGGATTTTGCTTCCTTATCCACTCCACCAGTCTATTTCTTTTAAATGGACAATTGAGTCCATTTACATTGATGGTTATAACTGAAATGCATTGACTTATGATTGACATGACTTTTACTTACTACTATTTACTCCGTTTTCTCCTGTTTAATTGGTTGCCCTATTGGGTGAGTTCTTTGGTCCCTCTCTAAAATATTTTTTAGTAGTCTGTGTAGGACTGGCTTTGACATCATGAAATTCTTTAGTTGTTCCTTGTTGTGGAAGTATTTCACTTCTCTCTCATACTTGAAAGAGAGTTCTGTGGGGTATAGCAGTCTGGGCTGGAATTTGTGTTCCTGGAGAACTTGAAGCACTCTGCTCCATGCTCTTCTTGACTTCGTGGTTTGTGAAGAGAAATCAGCCATTATTCTGATGGGTTTTCCTTTAAGCGTGATCTGTTTCTTCTCTCTAGTGGCTTTTAGTATATTATTCTTCTGCTGAATTTCTTGGATCTTGACTATTATGTCTGGGTGAGGTTTTACTTGGGTTGATATTATTTGGAGTTCTGTATGCTTCAGTTACCTGAATGTCTGATTGCTTTCTCTTATTTGGGAAGTTTTCTGCTATTACTTCTGCCTATATTCTTTTTTTCATATTTATTACTTTTAATAAGAAACAACAATATGACAGTTTCAAAACACATTAGTAGTACATTTGCAGTAATTAATACAGTGCACATTGTTGTGCTTGTGGTAGTTATACAGAGCACAGGGTGTAGATGTGATAAATTTTCTAATCAATATTGGTGAAGAAAGAAAAAAATTCTTCTCTTTGAACTAAGAGGAAGTAGTTGTATACATAGTCCAATGTTCCATAATTGCAGTGGGTTACCGGTGAAACTGGCAATGTTGGAAGCTGTTGATTTCAGCCTTTTACAGCTCAGCATACTAATCTAGCTTTGCATTTTATGTCTTGTAGTTAAACTTTTCTGTTGGGTGGTTAAGGGCAAGTTAAAGTAAGACCTGTATAACAAAACATCTAACTTTTGTATCTTCCAAGGTCAAATCCCCTCAGGATTAACTTTAAAACCATGTACAGTGCTTTGTAGAATTATTGTCAGTGTCAGCCATCAAGATGAGTCACAGCCATTGCTTGACCAGGTTGCTCTCTGTGAAAGCCTGAGAGAATGTTTTCTCTCTAGCTGACTCTCCTTTGGCACACTATATATCTTCAATCCCTTTCCTCTGTAGCCTCATAATCTCCTTGAACAGAAAATTTGGGAAACCACTGAGTTTTAGGATGTTACAGCACAGGTTCTCTTATGTCCTGAGTACTCACTGACCTTGAAGGGCTAGGGCCAAAATATTGGCTATCCTTGTAGCCCTTCTTTTTCTCTAATTTTTGGTCTGTAAACTTGTATTTTTAACCCTCCAGAAGAAAAGCTTAGTGATACTATTACTCTGTAACATAGGTACTTGAGCTTAACATCACTGCCTGAGCATCAAACATCTTAGACTTAACTTGGAATTGGTATTTTTTTATCAATCATTGATATACTAATAAATCTCTATAGAATGTGATAAAAGCAGTTACACATTTTTACACATTTAGAAATCTAAGTATATACAAAATCCTATGATATTTTTCTAGTCTCTTACTCTCATTTAATACCCTTTTCGGTTTTCTTGTAAACCAGCCATTTACCTGAGAGTATTGCAGTAACTGAAATTACATTAGAAGCAGCACACATCTAAAATGATCAGAATGACAAGCATTCCAAGCATAGTTTTAGTGTTGCACGTTGCTATCATCAATGTGAAAAACCTTTTGAAAGTTCTTAGGACCAATATCTAATTCATCCTGTGTACATAAGTGCGTGGTTTTATTCCTGCTATGTTTCCTCTCTTTTCTGCTTCCAGTCAGTTCATTGTTTAACCCATAAGTCTTTGATTTCCATTCAGCTGTGTTATGCCTTTCCATTTTTATTTCTTCTCCATATTCTTTGTATAGCCTTTGTATCGACTCCTTCTTTCTCATTGGTTCTTATTAATCTCACGTTGTTCATTTTTGGATGATCTTGCAGATGCTGAATCATTTTTTCCTGCATCCTAGTTGTTTTTAAGAGATCTTTGCTTAACTTTTCACTAGCTGAAACTGTGTCTTCAAGATCTGAAACTCTATCTTCACTTTCGTTCATACAGTGTTGCCAGCTTGTGATTGAGATTTTATTTTCTTGAATATCTCTTTGAAACTGTTTCATGTGATCTATTTCTTTCCTATATTGCTCATTCAAGGATTCCATCATTTTTGTATTCCCTTCTAATTTTTTTATCAATATCTTCTTTAGAGGTATTTATTAAGTCTTTCATTATAGTTATCCTTTCTTTTTCTACTTCAGAGATTATTTCTGCTCTCATTTCCTCTCTACCTTTCTGCAGTGGTTACTTTACTTCAGATGCTATTAATTTAGAGGTGTCTTTTTGTACTTCAGAGGTTATTTCTGATCTGATTCCCTCTATGCTTTTCTGCAGCTGTTTTTTTTACTTCAGATTCTAGTAATTCAAGGATTTTTTTACTTTAGAGATTATCTCTAATCCAACTTCCTCTATACGTCTCTGCATTTGTGTGTTTACTTCAGATGCTACTAACTGAGAGATTTCAGCTGCGCGGTTCCCATTTTCTTGTATGGTCAAGTCTCCTGTATTTGTTGCAGGAGGGCTCGGGACCTGAGATTGCGTTTTGCTCCTTTTCTGTATCATTCTGTATAGCTGTGATCTCTGACCTTTGGTGCAGAACTTTGGTGAAGTTATGCCATTAGTGCCTACTGAAATTTGAGTCTGGATCTACCAAGTTTGATCTTGTCCAGATGTGCCTGGCTGGGTGTGGCTGCTGTGCTCAGCTTCTTCCTGGTACAGCTTTTGGATGAGAGCCTGCTGTGCTCCTCTGGCAAGATACTCAGCTCCTGGGTTAGCTGGTAGGGTCTGACTCCCAGCCTGTCTGCAGGGAATTTTGCTGCAGGGCTCCACAGCAGATGCCAGAGCTGGGTTCTGTGTGAGGTACAAGTTCTGGTGGCGCAAGGGTGCAGGCCTAGTGCTCCTGCCTATGTGCCTGCCAGTCACGAGCTGTGGGTGGGCGGAGTTCTGGTGGTGGTGGTGCAGGGGCACAGGCGAAGAGGTCCCACCTGCGCACCGGCTGATTGGTCTGTGGGTTGGGGCTGCTGAGGGAGGGGGGCTGAGTTCTGGTGGTGTGGTGGGAGCCTGCAGGTGGAGAGGTCCTACCTGTGCACCCACTGGTTGGTTGGTCAGGGCTGCTATTTGTGGGGGCTGAGTTCTGCCGGAGAGGCAGGGGGCCACAGCCCGAGAGGTCCTTCCTGTGCACATGCTGGTCGGTCTGTAAGTCCCCGTTTCCTTCTTTTGATTTCTTTTTTTTTTTGGGAGGGGGGAGGGTAGCTGTTTCTGTAAGATGAGGCTTTACCATAAAGTTCAGGTTGGCCTTGCTCACTGTCCTTGAATTCACAGTGATCCTCCTGCCTCCACCTCCTGAGTGCTGGGATTACAGGCGTGTGCCGCCATACCTGGCTTTCCTTTTCTTTAGAAAAAGAAAATATAGTTTTGTTTCGTTTTGCTTTTTAAATCAGAAGTCTATAGGAAAAGGGCTGGCAAGATAGCTCAGGGGACTAAGCGCCTTCTTAGGCTAGCGCAGAGAATGGGATTCGATCCCCTACACCACAAACAGTGCTGGCCCTGCCCTACCCCAGGTGTGCTGAGCCAGTCACTAAGACCTGGAGTGGTGGCCCACACCTGTAATCCCAATGCTAGAGAGGCTGAAAGCAGCAGGCTCACACTGTGAATCTGAGCTGCATAGTGAGACCCTGATACATAGATATATATATGACAGAGTTCTATAAAATGGATTATTTATGAACCTTGACAAGAAAAGGAACTAGAAGTTTCCCAAATAGTTAAATATGGTTACCATTTGACCCAGAAATACCTACTTCTCTTAGGTAATTTTGAGACATGAAGTTGTCTGGCAGCATAAAGGCACGTTCAAAGCTGCATCCTTCAAAATAGCCAGGGAGTGGAAGCAGCCCAGCTGTTCATGCATGTGCTATACTGGTGTGATGAAGCACTATTCAACCATGAAAAGAATGGGATAACCATACATGTAATAACATGAATGCACTCTGAAAACATGCTAAGAAACCAGCCACGCACACAATATGTATATTTTTTTTCTACAGGGTCTCACTATGCAACTCCTAGTGGTCCACCTGTTTCCTGCCTCCCAAGTGCTGGGATTACAGATGCGCACCACCTCGCCTGGACTCCATTGCCAGCTCAGCGCACTTGAGAGCGGGCCAGCGCGGCAGGCGGGGCCAGGAACCACAATATGTATTGTATTATTTTCTGTTTATATGAAGTTCTCGGGCTGGGCAAAGCAGCATGATGAGCAACTGGAAAAAAATCCAAAGCACAATACACAATACACAATACTGTACATAACCTCAAAAGTAAAAGGAGGGAATACTGGGTATAAAACTAACAAATCATGTACAGGGATCTTCATACTGAAAGCTACAAAGTACAGGGCTGGGAATGTAGTGCCTGCCGGGTAAGCATGAGGCCCTAAATTTAATTCCTTGAGGGCCAGAAAGATAACTCATGGGCACAAGGACCTGCCTGGCAAGTTCAAAGTCTTGAGTTCAGTCCCCAGTTCCACATAAATAAATAAACAAACAAACAAATACATTTAATTCCCCATATCACAAACAAAACAAAGCACAAAATAACAAAATGCTAATTGTAACAGTTAATCTCGTTGGTTTGTGGTATTTTCTCTTTCTTTCTTTCTTTCTTTCTTTTTTTCTTTCTTTTTTTCTCCCTCCTTCCTTCCTTTCTTTCTATGTATTTGGTACAGGGTCTCACTATGTAGCAGCACAATTCGTAGTGATCCTCCTGTCTTCACCCTCCGCAGCACTGAGATTACAGGTGTGCACTGGGATTACTGGTGTGCTCCATTCCCTTGGGGCCCGTGCAGCGTGTAGTACCAGGGATCCAACCCTATTCTCTGTATTCGCCTATGCAGGTGCTTAGTCTGCTGAGCTATCTCGCTGGCCCTTGCTTTTTTTTTTTTTTTTTTTTAAGACAGACTGGCCTATCCAGTTCAGACTGCCCTTGAACTCACTATGTAGCCCAGACCTGGAACTCATGGTGATCTTCCTGCCTCAGCCTCCTGAGTGCTGGGATCACAGGCATGGGCCACGACACTCAACTGTGACAGTCTCTCTTGTTCACTTAATGGGCTTGAGAACTACCTAGGGGATTAGTAACACATGTCTGGGTGGAGCGCTCTTTTTGATCCCATCTCTTCCTGGCTGGGCTCTTCCTCCCGCTCTGCTTCCTGGCTGGCCCATGATGCTCAGCTTTCTCCAGCTGCCTCCATCCCCGCTGACATGAGGTTTTCGCTTGGAGCCAGCTGACCAGGGACTGAACCTTTGAAACTGTGAGCCGGAGTAAGCTCTTCCCCCTGGGGCACCAGGTACTTTGTAGCAGCAACAGGAAAGATGATTAATACATGGATTTTAAGGAAAAGAGTAAAGCAACAGCAACAACAAGCAACTAAGTAATGGAACCATGCAACATTTTATATATATGTATATATATAGTATTTTAAGGAAGGGTCTACAGGATGTTCAGGGTCTCACTACTAGATCGAACTTACAGTAATCCGCCTGTTTACAGCCTCCAACAGCTGGGATTACAGGCGCACACCACCACACCCAATCTCAGTTGCTGTCTCAGTGTGCCCCGGGGGCGGGGCCAGCACCACGGGCCTGGGAATGAAGCCTCCAGCCCCCGTGTCTGCTTGCAGGGGCTTTAATCTGCTGAGCTATTTGGCCAGACCACGTAAGTCTTTATAGATACAGTGATGCTGGTTCTGGAACTCATGCAAGCAGGCAAAGGAACTAGGGCAGCTGGAGGAACTTTTACTATTTTCATTTTTTTTGGTACCAAGAATCGAACTCAGGGCCTCTCACTTTCCAGGCTGATGCTGTGCTGCTGAGCTACATCCCTAAACTGAGAGGCCTCCAGCCACCTGACTGTGGGACTCCTATTTTATTGAGTGAATGTCAGGGGTGAGTATCTCTTGTCCAAATTGCTTAGGATCCAAAATACTTCAAATTTTGAATTTTCAATATTTATGAATATTTTTATATATTTACGTCTCAGCATGAAATCTGTTTCTTATACTTAGCCTGAAGGTGGTTTTATATAGTATTTTTTTAACACATCTTTGTCATGACCATGAGCATTCTAAGAGGTCAAGGGGGGAACTTTCCACTTCTGTCATCCCACCACCTAGGAGGCTGAGGCAAGAGGATTGGTGTGATTCTAGGCCCACCTGGACTATGTCGGGAGACTATCTCACAAAAACAAAATTGAAAACTGCACATGTTAACATTCAAAATGTATCAGATTTCTCAGCCAGGCATGGTGGCACACGGCTGTAATTCCAGCACTTGGGAGGCTGAGGCAGGAGGATTGGTGCAAGTTTGAGACCAGCCTGGGATACAAAAGTGAGCTCAACTGTTTAGTGACACTCTGTCTCAAAAAAAAAAAAAAAAAAAAACCAAAAAAGTGACAGATTTCTCGGTTAGGGTCAATCAACCTGTGTATCAGAAAGGAACAGCATGGTATTGGTCAAGTAACATTTAGGACCAGTGGTCCAGAAGAGTCCAGACAGCCCCACAGAGTTTCTCCAACAGATTTGTTTTGTTTTTTCTTTTTTTGACACAAGGTCTCACTGTATAGTTCAAGCTGGCCTCAAACTCACAGTAATCTTCCTGCCTCAGCCTCCCAAGTGCTGACATGACAAGCATGGCTACTATGCTTGGCTTCACCAACTAACAGAGGTGCAAGACAGCTCAGTGGAGGAAAGACTCTCTTTGTGCTAAAGGGAGAAACAACTGAATATTCGTGAGCAATTAAAAAGAACCTTGGGGCTGGTGAAATAGCTCAGCAATCTAAAGCGCCTGCTTAGGCAAACTTAGGCAACCCCAGGGACCGCGGTTCAATCCCCGGCACCACCTGCTGTGCCCGCTGAGGGCAGGCTGAGCTGGCATAACATAAATAAGTAAATGAAGTTTTTAAAAAAGAATCTTGATTTAACCCTCATATTTTGTAAAAATATGAAAGTAAATCAGACCTACATGCCAGGTGTAACACTTAAAATTTTAGAAAACAGAATAAAATCCTTAGAATCTAGGACAAGTTGAAGAGTTCTTAGACACGGACCAGGAAGACAGCTCAAGGGCATAAGCGCCTGCCTGGCAGTATAAGGTCCGAGTTTCATCCCTGATACTGAAAAAAAAAAAAGTCCTTAGAAGTGACAGTGAAGACATGAAACCAAGATTTTAAAAATTAATAAATTGCCTTCATCATCAAATTAGAAACAGTTTATTTTTAAAAATGTTTTATTAAATTAATTAATTAATTGTCTTTTTTGAGACAGAGTCTCATTATGTAGTTCAGGCCGGCCTTGAGCTCACTTTTGTAGCCCAGGTTGGTCTCAAACTCGCACCGATCCTCCTGCCTCAGCCTCCCAAGTGCTGAGATTACAGGTGTACACCACCACATCCAGCTAAAAATGTTTTATTTTAAAGAGAAAAAAGGTAAAATAAAAGTTTTAAGACAGACTAGTAATAAAGTAACAATTGTTACTACATTACATATTGTTATCTTCATAGTAGTCACTCATAGTATAAGATGTAGGCAAGAAACATTGTCCAACAAAATTCAGGGGGGATTTTGGGATAGCTCAGAGGTTTAAGGGCTTGTACCTCCAATCCCAGTCAGGCACAGGGGTTGGCAGTTCAATCCCACACCCATCCTTAAGGCAGCCTGAGGCAGCCAAAAAAAAAAAAAAAGTTCTTAGACACGATAATGAAGACATGAAACCAAGACTTTAAAAATTAATAAATTGCCTTCTTCGTCAAATTAGAAACTTTTTATTTTATTTTAAAAAATATTTATTTATTTATTTATTTACTTATTTATTTATTGTCTTTTTTGAGACAGGGTCTCATTATGCAGTTCAGGCTGGCTTTGAACTCACTTTTGTAGCTCAGATTGGTCTCCAACTCACACTGATCCTCCTGCCTCAGCCTCCCAAGTGCTGGGATTACAGGCATGCACCACCACATCCAGCTAAAAATGTTTTATTTTAAAGAGAAAAAAAGTAAAATAAAAGTTTTAAGATAGACTAGTAAGAAAGTAACAATTGTTACTACATTGCATATTGTTATCTTCATACTAGTCACATTGTCTAACAAAATTTAGGGGGGCTTTTGGGATAGCTCAGTGGTTTAAGGGCTTGCACCTGCAATCCCAGTCAGGCAGAGGGGTCGGCAGTTCAATCTCACACCACCCTTAAGGCAGCCTGAGCCAGCCAAAAAAAAAAAAAAAAAAAAAAATCCATCTCAACAAAATTTAAAAATCTTCTTTGCGGAAATGTTCCTGTGTTTTGGGGAGCTGGAGCCTTCTAGAAGTGGGTGCTAGGCCCTTTTGGACCTGAACAAAGAATTGGTCAAGGAAAGTACAAAAGGGAGTGTGATTTTACACTTATTACAGGTATGAGAAGAAGTGCTCTGCAGAGCAGGTGTGGGGCAATGAAAAGCAGAAAAAAAACTCAAGCCCGGAATGGGACCGGACCGCCATGAGGGGAGCACAGGGCCCTCCGGGCCCAGCCGCAGCCATCTTTTGCATCCCCCACGCCTCAGGCTACCCAGGCCTGGACCATCCTATCCGAATCCTGTTCAAGTTCTCTCGAGAAGAGCTAAAGCTGGTGCTTTCTGCACGCGTAGGGCTTTGGGGACTGCTCTGCACAATGCCCTGAAGCTTTGTAGTTGACAGGCCTCATCCACATCCCCAGCCATCCTGCACCCCTAAACACTGTGTCCAGGATATAGAAAGAATATTCTAAGTGCAATAGTAAAGCAAAGGCAAAATCCAAGCAAAAATTTCAGGGGCCGGCGAGATAGCTCAGTGGTCGAAAGTGCCTGCTTAGGCAAGCTTAGACCACCCTAGGCACTGTGATTTAATCCCTTGCATCCCTGCATGCTGTGCCAGCCCCATCCCCAGGGCAGGTTGAGCTGGCCATAACATACATACATACATACATACATAAATTAAATAAAAACTTTAAAAAACAAAAAAAAAAAAAAACACTTCAAAAGACTTTCTACCAGGGGTAGGGAGATAGCTCAATGGAATAAGTGCTCGCCTGGCAAGTACAAGGGCTGCGTTCAATCCCTGGTACTGAAAAAAAAAAAAAAAAAAAGACTCTCTACCAAAAAGAAGGTTGCAAATAAGACATAAAAACTATTTATTTTATGTATTTAGTACAGGGTTTGCAGGGTCTCACTGCATAGTTCAGACCCATAGTGATCCTTCCTGTTTTTCAGCCTCCCAAGCACTGAGATTACAGGTGTGCGCCACCATGCCCAGTCTCAGTCTCAATCTCAGCAGGTCTGGTACAGCAGGCTGGGATGGAACCCCTGGGCCCTGCGTCTGCCTGAAGCAGGTGCTTTAGTCCACTGTGCTATCTGGCCAGCCCTTTACAAACGTATCGACATCATTAGTGAGTAGGGCTAAGTGGAATAAAAGTATAATGAGCTATCAGCACCCACCAGTCAGAGGGTTTCAAGGGAAGAAGGCAGCCAGGCATGGTGGCATGCATCTGTAATTCCAGCATTTGAGAGGCTAAGGCAGGAGCATCTCTCCAAGTTCAAGGCCACCCTGGACTGCATAGCAAGACCCTGTCTAAAAATAAACACAAAAGAAAATAAAGAAAAATAAAACACACAAAAAATGAAAACTGAACCAAACCAAAGAACAGAAACCATGGCTCCCACACCCTCCTGGGCATCTGTCCACACCACTGAAGGCACTGTGTGGAAACTGTAGTGGCCATAGACCTTCCAGGCAAGGTCAAAGTTTCCTGTGTTAAATTTTCAGATGATACTTTTTTTTTTACACAGGTTCTCACTAGGTACACATTTCAGTCTCAGCCTTTCTAGTGCCAGGAGGGCACGGGGTACTGGGACCTTGCGCTGGCCAGGCAGGTGCTTAGACTGCTGAGCTGTCTCCCCAGCCCCTCAGATGGAACTCTTAAGTGAAACAAATCAGACGCCCATGTGTAAGTACTTCTCGGGTGTGAGAAACCAGAAGTGTAAATGAGGATCAAAATGTATCATAGACACATGAAATAGGAAGAAATGGCACAGACAGGAAGGGGAACCAGGGGGTTGGGGAGAAACGGAGGGAGGGGACAAAAACAAAATGAGATCCCTCTGATGAATGCAAGCATTGTACATACCCAGGTACTAATAAAACGTTTACTTTTAGGGCCAGTGAGATGGCTCAGTGGTCTAAAGTGCCTGCTTAGGCAAGCTTAGGCAACCCCAGGGACCCCGGTTTGATCCCCGGCACCACATGCTGTGCCAGCCCCACCCCCAGGGCAGGCTCAGCTGACCGTAATATAAAGAAAAAAACATAACATTTAGTTTTAGAAAAAGAAACAGAAAAGGAGGAAAAATGGAAACAAAGCTTTTGTATAAAAGAAAAGAAGGATGGAAAGGATGGGAGAGGAATGAGAAAAAAGAAGCAACAAAATATACCACGCACAGGTGGGAAGCCGCTGTGATGAATGTGGTCACTATGTGTACCTACAATGTACCAATAAGCATTTTTTTTAAAAGATTGATTGATGTATCAGTTAGGGTTTTACTTAGAGGAACAGATATAAGGAACAGATATTATCACAAGATATATAATGTAGAAGGAATTATAAGATTGGCTTACAGCAGCAGCCTCAGAGTCAGATGAGGAAGCGTGCAGAGGGCGTCTGCCCACCCCAGACTGCAGAATTCAGTCGCACTGCAGTGTCCCAGGCAAGCCTCTGTTCGTCAGCCAATGGGTCTGCGACGGAAGCTGAAGGATCCAGGCCAGAGGGTGAGGAGTCTGCACTGCAAGCCAGGCAATGAAGTCCGAGCCAAAAGCAAAGACTGAGGCTTCTCTGAGCAAGAGGAAGGCTGACCCTTTCCTCAGCCCCTTTGTACGGTCCCTTTGTGCTGAGTCACTCTGGGGCGGGCCCATGACATCTTAGGGCCAGTCCTCTGTTCCCACCAGCAGGGAACTAAGGTGACATAAATATTGACCACTACTACAAGTGATTGATCAATTTGGTACAGGATCTCTTTCAGACTTACAGTGGTCCTCCTGACTCAGTCTCCCCAGCACTGGGACTACAGGTGTATGCCACCACACTTGGTTTCAGTGGCCAGCATGGCACTGGACTGGAATGGCACAAGGCTGGCACAGTAGGGGGCACTGGGGATCAAACCTGGGTCCTTGCACTTGCCAGGCAGGCTCTTAGACCACTGAGCTATCTCCCTGGCCCCTGAGCCAATAAACTTAACTTAAAAAAAAAAAAAAAAATTCAGATGGAGCTGGATATGGTGGTGCACAATTGTAAACCCAGCACTCAGGAGGCTGAGGCAGGAGGATTGCCACTTGTTCTAGACCAGCCTGGAGTATATAATAAGACTCCTCTCAAACCAAACAAAAGTTTTTAGATGGCTCAGACCCAAAACTACACAGCTATCTCCAGCTGGGTGTGGTAGCATACACCTGCAATCCTAGAACTCTGGAGGCTGAGGCAGGAGGATTGCCATGAGTTTGAGGCCAGCCTGGGCTATATAATGAGCTCAAGGCCAGCCTGGACTACACAGCAAGACCCTGTATAAAAAAAATAAACAAAATCTAAAGTAAAACCTCTACTAAAAGGCAGGTATGCGGGTATACTCATACACGGTCCCCTTGTCCTTGCCCAAGAGAATTACTAATTTCATATCCCAAGTCAGGGACAACCCCAAAAACATAATTCCATAAAAAGTGTTATAAACAGTGCCCCTAGAAGATCAGAATCCACCTGTTCCCTGAGTCAGTCCTCAAGAATGTCGGTGGATGGATGAAAGTATTTCATTGAAAAACTGGGAAATGATTTCCACCAGCAATGCAGCTCCTTTATCTCCCCCGTCCCCAGATGTTAACGCCCTCATTAAGGCGGGGCTTCCCTCCCTCGGGCTTGCTCATCTCTCCTGCCTCTCTTCCGCCCTGCGAAGGAGGTGGAGATCTCGGGCTCCCAGACACTCAGGGTGAGCCGTGATTCCAGACTTGTGAAGAAGCCCCTTCCCCAGGCACCATGGCTCCCTGCGAGAGCCCGCAGGCCAGGGTGCCCGAGCCCGGCCAGGCTTCTCCGGATGGCAGGAGGAGCGAACCAAGTCTAAGGCCAGCCTGGGCTGCGCAGGTCACAGGTGGCATCATGCCAACCCTCACAGCATCCCTGGGTGGCAGACTGACTTATCTCCGTCTCCAAGGGACGATAAAATTAGAAGCATCTGCTCCCGGACCACATTTGTCGGTGGAACAGCTTGCCCTGTTCTCCGAGCCACCTCCCTGCCCCCACTGCCTTAGCATCAGGTACCTTGGGGGAAAAAATCTTTTTCTTTTATCTTAGATAAAAGAAACCTAGAGCCTTCCCGCTGAGCTACCTCCCAAGCCCGTTTGTACTCCCGAGTCCTTTTCTTTTAAAACCAGCTCTTCCTAAATTGCTCGGGCTGGAGTTATATTTACCACCGTCCTGCCTCAGCCTCCCCCAGTGCTGGGATGACAGGTGTGCCGCACCATGTCCTCCCGGAAAACATCTTCTAAAGGCACGGTTTCCCCAAACTGCGTCATGATAATAGTTCAGCTGCGGACCACATTAAAGATACAAGCTCAGCAGATGAAAGCGCCTGTTCAGGCAGACGCAGAGGCCGGGTTCGATCCTCAACCTGCCGTGCCAGCCCCGCCCCCGGGGCGCACAGAGGCAGGATTGAGACTGGGCATGGTGGCGCTTGGGAGGTTTCAAAAAAAACAGGAAAGATCACTTTAAGTCTGTGTAGTGAGACCCTGTAGACCCTGTACTAAATACATTAAAATAAAAAAGGAAAAAACAATAATAATAAAAATACGGCTCTGGAGTCCCAGCCCAGACCACCGACTGCATCTGCAGCCCACAGGCCTGGCGGCCTACACTTTTCTTTTTGAATGCTTGCTTTGGGGAACCGCCAGTCCTAGGGGAAGGAGCTGCTTATCCGGGAGATCTCCAACAGCTCTGAGCGCCTGCAGGTCAGCCGAGAGGCGGAGGAGTCCGGGGAGGAAGGAATGCCAACCATCCCGGAGCGCAGTCCCCACCCACCAGGCCCTGGGGGAGGAGCGGGAACCCGGGCAAAGGCGCGCAGCCCACCACCGCCCGCCTCGCCCCACGGTCTGCTAGCGAGTAAAGGAGGAGCTTCTCTTCCCAGGAGAATCGTCAAAGCAAAGTAGTTCGCATCCTGGCTCCTCGGGTTTGTAAATTTTGGGAGCTTGGGCAACTGACCGAATGTCTCTGTGTCCCAGGTTTCTGGTCTGTCAAACACCCATCAGAATAATTAAGGATGTTGTCAGGATTAATACATGTAGCGCCTAGTACCTAACACAGTTCCCAAGACATAGCAAACATTCAACAAATATTACTAGTTCATTACTAGTTATTAGGGTTGCTGTGGTGTGAGACAGTAGCCGGAAGGAAGGTCAGAGCGCAGGTCTACAACACAGAAAACAGGTTCCTAAGACAGGTGAGTCATTGTAGGGCTTGTGTTAAGTGTTTTGCAAATTATTTTTAAAACTTTTTTAAGGGCCAGCCAAATAGCTCAGTAGATTAAAGCGCCTGCGCCTGTAATCTCAGCTCTTGGGAGACTGTAAACAGGCGGATCTAGGAGTGAAATCCTGAACACCCTGTAGACCGTTCCCTAAAATACAAAAAAAAAAAAAAAAAAAAAAAAAAAAAAAAAAAAAAAAAAAAAAAAAAAAAAAAAAAGAAAGAAAGAAAGAAAAAAAAAACTTAAAAAAAAATATTAAACTAATCAACTGAACAGAGAGCAGAAAATGTATTATTCCAACATGACATAAAGGAATATGATATTTAAGCAATGTGTCAGGGCAGACGAGATAGCTCAGCAGATTAAGCGCCTGCTTCGATAAGTGCAGGGAAGAGAGTTTGATTCCTGGTACTGAATGCCGTGCCTGCCCCACCCCCGGGGACGCTGAGCCGAGTCCGATGTGGTGGCGGACCTCTGTAATCCAAGCACTGGGGAGGCTGAAAGCAGGAGGATCCTAGATGGAGTCTGAGCTGCCTATTGAGACCCTGTATCAAATACAGAGAGAGCGAGAGAGAGAGCGAGAGAGAGAGTTTGAGCCCCACTTGGACAGTTTT
>PVKN010001376.1:14667-40647 GCA_004027915.1 Capromys pilorides
AATTTTATTTATTTATTTATTTGTTTGCTTGTTGTGTTTGTTTGTTTCTTTATTTATTCATTTTGTGGCTGGCTCAGCCTGCCCTGGTGGTGGCGCTGGCGCAGCATGTGGTGCCGGGGATCGAACTGCAGTCCCCGCAGTTGCCTGAGCCCTCCTAAGCAGGCGCTTTAGACCACTGAACCATCTCGCCGGCCCTCAATTTTCTTGACTTAAGGAGACCCTATCTCAATCACGCCATCAATCAATCAATGAGAAAAGCCTAGGACTTTAGCTCAGTGGAAAGGCCTTGGGTTCAGTCCCCCAGGAGGGGGCACCCTCACGGTGGATTCAAGTACAGTTGCCTTTAAAGTGTCTAGAAAAGCTGGGTGTGGTAGAGCACTTGGGAGGCTGAGGCAGGAGGATTGCTGGACGTGCGAGACCAGCAGGGACTACCTAATGAGTTCAAGACCAGCCTCAACTATATTGTGAGAGCCCGTATCAGTAAATAAATCAACAATCCAGAAAAAAAAAAAAAAAAGAGCAAGTCAGCAGAATCAATATTTTCATTTGTTCTGTGATCTCTCTTGCTTTATTTTTTTGTTTTTTTATTTTGGCGGGCTCAGCCTGCCCTGGGGGTGGGGCTGGCATCACATGTGGCACGGCACCTGGGAATCGGTCACTGAGCCATCTCGCCAGCCCCTCATTCTGTAATCTCAATGCCACCTTGAAATAAAGAAAACAAATAAAACGAACACAGTGAAGGGAGAGCGGACGCTTGGGCATTCCTGCGGGAAAACCTTTGCCATCCCCTCCTCCTGCCTCAGGAGCTACTGTCCAGTGGCTTTAAGAGGAGACAGAGACCTCCGTAAACTCCTGCTCACACGCAGCGTGGAAGGCGGGGCCCCGGGGTCACAAGTGACAAAAAACTGTCCTGGGATTTCCGTTGCCCAAACCCCCGAAGAGAAACCTTTTTCCTGGAGATGGCGAAAGGCAATTTTGCTCCTTCATGGAGACCTCCCTGGATTTACCACCTGAATGCAGGAAACCCTACCAAGACTATGGAAACAGAAAAGAATTCGAGATTAACGCACACTACATTTCTGTACAGGTGGCAGGACGATTAGAAATCTAGTTAAGCTGTGTAAAGTCGCCGTAAGTCTGGGATGGATTTAAGTCTCCGTGCGCTTTGGTGTAACCCATCATCAGATGCGTGTGGGACTCGCTCGCGCGCGTCCCTACGCCCAGGTGCGGAGAATGGGGCCCAGGCGAGGAGGAGGAGGAGAGCAGCCCTGCGCCCTGATCCGCCTTTTGTGTGGGGTGGTCCCGGGCTGCGAGGGGAGCCCGGGAGCCTGGCCGCGCAAGCCTGTGTTGGAAAAGTTGCTCGATTTCCTTTGCATAATAATGAAGGGCGTTTTCATAAAAATAGAAAAATGGCCAAGAGAAAAAAGATCATGAAAAAAAGAAAATTCAAAAGCGAAGACGGTGGTTGCGCAGGGCTGGACCCACCGCCTCGCTAGCATATTTTCCCAAATAAAATGAATAACGTTTTAATCAACTGAGACTTGCGCCAGGCCGGCCTCTCTGCGAAGCTGGTGTTACCTCAGCAGTGCCAACGCCAAGGCTGTCCTGGGAGGAAGGGGAGGCAAGCGCGTGCTGCGGTGATCAACTTGTGTTCTGGGAGCCCATGGATCTGCCCAGGGTGAAACACTTCACTCTGCGTAGCCAGTAAAAAAAAGAGCAAAACTATGCAAAAAGGAAAAAACAGTGATATATCCTGAATATGTTTATATCTTGAAAATGTGTGATTACATTTTTTTTTTATGGCCAGCTCAGCCTGCCCTGGGGGTGGGGCTGGCACAGCACGTGGTGCCGGGGATCGAGCTGTGGTCCCCGAGGTTGCCTAAGCAAGCGCTTTAGGCCGCTGAACCATGATTACTTTCGTTCTGATCCCTAAGGAAATTCGACCCTGTGAAGTATATAGTTAAATGACAACTTGGAATTATCGGGAAATTGTAGTGTATAAAAAGACAACTAAGGCTGTAACGCTGACACTCTGGAGGCTGAGGCAGGAGGGTCCCTGTGAGTTCAAGACCAGTCTGGGCTACAAGGTGAGCTCAAGGCCAGCTGGACTACAGTGAGATCTTGTTGCAAAAAGAAAAAAAAAAAAAAAAAAAAGGCAAACAAACAAAAACAACTAATTTGCAGAAATATATAGTAGATTGTAAAACAAAACAAAGCTCATATTGAAGGTCAGCCTAAAATAACAGCCAGCGCGACCCTGTCTCAAAAAGATAAATAAATGGGGCCAGCGAGATGGCTCAGTGGTCTAAAGCGCCTGCTGAGGCAACCAAAGGGACCGTGGTTCGATCCCTGGCACCACATGCTGCACCAGCCCTGCCCCCCAGGGCCGGCTGAGCCGGCCATAACATAAATAAGTAATTTTTTTAAAAAGAGATAAATAAATAGAATTAAATTAATTATCCCCTCCCCTTTGAATTATTTTCTTACAAAAAAAAAAAAAAAAGGGGAGGGGGGGAATGGGGGCTGGGGAGATAGCTCCATGGCACAGGTGCCTGCCTGACAAGTGCAAGGTCCTATGTTTGAACCCCGGTCCCGCCAAAAAAAAAGAAAAAAGAAAAGCTGTGTTGAACCTGGGTTCTGGACCGGGCCTCACGCATCCTCGCTGCTCAGTGCACTGAGGTTGCAGGGGCTCCGTGGCAGCAGCTTGGCCCTGGAGGGAACTCGAGGAGCAGCACGAGCGCGCCCCCCCCACCCCCAGGGTTTCCTGCAGCCACCGGCAGGGGCCTCACAGAGAACCTTCCCCTCTCCCTCCAGTCCCCCCCCTCTTGGCCGTCAGCCCCCCACCCCAGCCCCCATGAGATTTGACCCGAGTGCTGTGAGCTGCAGGCCCCTCATACTGACACCCTGAAGTCTCTTCTGACAGAAACCATTGGTTCAAGGAAGATGGGGGGGTCAAGAGAGGCTTTGTAGCGCCTCTTTTCCCACTCATAGGGCGCAGATCTTTCTTCCAGGTGTGCTGACCGCCTGGGCCAGCCCGGGGGCTCTGCCAACCTGGTCGCCCTTCCAGGGTCACCCGAATCCTTTTCCTAGGGCTCCCCTACTCAGCGGATCCTGGTCTCAAGCTCACATGAACGGTGACAGAGCACACAGGCTTGACTTGTTTATAAAGAAACTTTAAGCCTGGATGTCAGCCAGGCAAGGTGTGGAACATCTGTAAGCTCAGCTACTGGGGAGGCTGAGGCAGGAAGGGGAGAAGTTCGAGGACAGCCTGAGCAATGTAGCAAAACGCTGTTACAAACAAACACACACAGGGCTGGGAAGGAGACCTAGATGCCCACGTGGCTCTGGACGTGTCTTGGAGCATTTCTTGGGCCAGGCTTCCGGATGTCCTTTCTCCTAACCAATAGCACTCGGGGAAGAAAAGCCCCTGGGCTCCTCATCAGGGTTTCGTGTAGATGGAATGAGACTGCCGTAGGGTGCTTCTCAAATAGATTCTTATCTCCTGAATGAGATGCCAGAAAACACATCTGGGATGTCAGAGAATGGAGTTTCCTGTCGCCCGGCTTTGAAAAGCTTGTAAAATTCCAGCCAAGCCCTGGGGATTTTGCCCAGTGCCCTAGAGCAGAAATCTCCCCAGTGCTGTCAGCTACGGGAAACCATCTCCCGGTAGCCTCCAACCTGAAGGGCAGAGACAGGAACGGAAGAGGCGCCTGACTCATGTGGGGTGGAGCGGGCGACCGTCCAGGAGGCAGCGCCCGGGGTGGGGACTGGGAAAGAAGCCCACGAGCAGGCAGGGTTGCGCTTGGAGGCTGGTGAGATCCTGTGTTAAAAAGCCCTCTAGATCAAGCCACCCCAGAAAAATAAAAAAGCAGGACTCAGAAAGCACTGATGACAGAGTGGCTGGTCCAATGAGCACGAAGCGCATTTGCAGGCGACGTTTGGAGACAGGAGTCATCTGTCCAGGACAGACCCGGCCGGCCGCAGGGCTTGCAGGGCTTGCAGGAGGGACAAGGCGTGGAGAGCGGAAGGAAGGCGCGCGGAGGGCGCTGGTGCCGGTCTCGGCAGCCCCGAGCTAGCCTCCGCAGGGCTGGAGCTGGGTGGTTCGGCCCTGTGTCTGGCCAGCTTGGTAGGGGCACTGCGCCGGCCCAGCGTCAAAGGCCAGCCGAGCTGCTGTTCCTTTGCAAAAGCGTGACAGGCGATCAGGGGCCCAAATTCATTGTTCTGACAGAGACCAATTAGCAAGGGAGGGAAGGCAAGAGTCCAGGGGCGGGCTCCCTTGCTGAGCAAGAAGCTGGATCCAGAGGCTGAGTGTGTGTGTGTGTGTGTGTGTGTGTGTGTGTGTGTGTGTGTGTGTTGAGAATTCAGCCCACAGCCCTGGCTGAGTTACATCTCCGGGCCTTTCTAAATACTTTTATTTTGAAGCAGGGTCTCAGTAAGTCACCAAATGGCCTTAGCTGGGCTCCAACTTTGGACTCTCCCTGTCTCAACCTCCCAGGGTGCTAGGATTAGAGGCATGCACCGCTGTGGTTGTGACGGACTCCAGTATTTATTACTCACGCTGGTTACTGTTACGAGTTAGGCTCAGCTCAAGACAGAATGGCACGGGCAGTTTTGCCTTGTTTTTGTCTTTTCCTCATTGTGGTTCCTTTTGGCTGGCTCAACCCTGCCCCAAGGATGGGGCTGGCACGCGTGGTGGGGGTGGGGGGATTGAACTGTGGTCCCCTGCACCTGCCAAAGACACTTGAGACTGCTAAGCTATCTCACTGGCCCTGTCCTTGTCTTTATTCCTGGGTCTTGGCAAAATATTGGTTGTGTGTGTGGTACTGAGGATTGAACCTGGAATCTTTGTGTTGAGCTATAACCCCAGCCCATTTTTGCTATTTTTTTAAAAAATGTATTTTGGGGCCCAGCAAGATGGTTCAGTGGTCTAAAGCGCCTGCTTAGCAAAGCTCAGGCAACTGCAGGGACTGCGGTTCGATCCCCGGCACCACATGCTGCACCAGCCCCACTACCAGGGCAGGCTGAGCCAGCCATAAAATAAATAAATAAATAAAAAGAAATAAGCAAACAAACAAATAAATAAATAAATTTTTTAAAAAAATGTATTTTGTGCAGGGTCTCACTATGTAGCTTGAACTCATAGTGATCTTCTTGTTCTCAGCTCCCCCAGCACTGGGATTACAGGCATGCGTCACCACGCCCCCAACTCTGGGGCCAGCTCAGAGCTCTGTGGCTGCCCTGGGGGCAGGGCTGGCGAGGTGTGTGGTGCTGGGGATCAGACCCTGGTCCCTGACCTTGCCTAAGCAAGTGTTGAGTCCACAGTGCTATCTCGCCGGCCCTTTGTTTTTCATTCTGGGACAAGGTCTCAATAAGTTACTGAGTTTCTGAGGCTGAGTTGAAACTTGTAGTTCTCCTGCTTAAGCTTCCCTGGGTCAAGCTGGTGAGATAGCTCAGCAGTCTAAAGCACCTGCTTAGTTAAGCAAGCTTAGGCAACCACAGGGTCTGCGTTCAATTCCCAGCACCACATGCTGTGCCAGCCCCACCCCCAGGGCAGGCTGAGCCGGCCATAATACAAATAAGTAAATACATACATAAATACATAAATAAAGTTTTTTAAAAAGCTTTCCTGGGTTATTTGTTTTCTCCTCTCTCTCCCTCTGTCTGTCTATCTCTGTTCCTGTCTCTGTGTCCCTGTCTCCCTCTGCCTCTCTCTCTGTCTCTCTCTCTGTCCTGCTTTCTATCTGTCTGTCTCTCTCTCTCCTTTCTTTCATTTTACACAGGCCTCAGCAAGTTGCCCAGGCTGACCTCAAACTTTTGATCCATTTGTCTCAGCTTCATAAATAGGTACAGATCACAGGTATTGTCACAGTACCCAGAAAAAAAAAAAATGTTCCCCCAGTACTGGGGACTGAACTCCATCTCTAGCCTCATTTATTTATTTATTTATTTATTTATTTATTTATTTATTTATTTCGGGACTGGGATTTGAATTCATGACCTTGCACTTTTCAGGCAGGCACTTGTGCCACAGAGCTATCTCCCCGGCCCCTCTAGTCTCTTTCGAAAAACAAAAATTTGAACTTTTTTTTTTTAAATTTTGAGACAGCTACTAGGCTGGACTTAAACTTGTGATCGAACCAGCTCAGCTCCCCAAACTACTGGGATTACGGCCAAGTATCACTACTCCTAGAAAATATGTTCCCAAATTAAAAAGTGTGTTTTGTGTTCCTATGCTAAGAAATACTTTTGCTGATGTAGGTTGTTTTAATAATAAATTTGTGGGGCTGGTGGGAGAGCTCAGTGGACTAAGCACCTTCTTAAGCAAGCTCAGGGGCCAGGGTTCAATCCCCAGCACCACATGCTATGTTGGCCCTGACCCCGGGCACAGTGAACCAGCCACTGAGTCCAGGAATGGTGGCATGTACCTGTTACTCTGCGCTGGGGAGGCTGAAAACAGGAAGATCACTACAAGTCTGAGCTGGATAGTGAGACTCTGCACAAAATACATTAGATAAATAAATAAATAAATGAATCAATCAATCAATCAATCTGCAATCTCAGCACTGGAGAGGCTGAGGATTGCCAAGTGTTCAAGGCCAGCCTGGGCTCTATGGCAAGTTCAAGGCCAGCCTAAACTGCATAGCAAGACCTATCTCAGTGAATGAATAAATAAAGAATAAATAATAAACTTTAGTAAATGACTTATCATTGTATGATTCCCGTCCTCACTCCCTTCCTCACACTAAATTCCCTTAACAGATTTTCTGGCCTTGAATTATCCTTGAATAATGAGAATAAACCTTGTGATGCCAGGAGCAGTGATTTTTTTAAAAAAAATACACTTTGGGGCTAGGGAGATAGCTCAGTGGCTTAAGTGCCTGCCTGGCAAGCACAAGGTCCCGAGTTCGAACCCTGGTACCATAAAAAATAAAATAAATGAAGCTTTAAAAAAAATGCACTTTTTTTAAGGCTGATTTTTTTTAAAAATGTATGTAGTACAGGGTCTACAGGGTCTCACTACCTAGGTTGAACTTGTAGTGATCCTCCTGTTTTCAGTCTCCCAAGCACTGGGATTACAGGCTAAAAGACATGATTGAATTTATCCTGATAGCACAGCTGCTGAGAACTGTGCAGGGCTGAGATTGCTGCTGCCAGGAAGGTAGGAAGCCCCCCGCGGTCGTGTCACTGCCACCTGCCGCAGGCCGGGTGTGCTCAGCTTCCACAGGACTCCTGGACCAGGGACAAGGACTTCACTCCTCATAGCGCAGCACCGTAAGCATCACAAGGGCCCCTTGGCTGGGCTCATCCTCAAGCCCAAGGCAGGCAGAGAAGAGAGGCCAAGGGCTGGCATGCAGCTCAGTGGTACAGAGCTACGTTGCATGGTTGACTCCTAATACCAAAAAATAAAAAGGAGCCAAGAGGAAACTGTCTCACAGCGGCCTCGTGCTGCAGCTCAGAGACTCCAGGCTTGAGGATTCTGAACTTTCACAAAAAGAAGTAGGTAAAACTACTAATGGGAGATTATTTTTACTATACCAGACAGTCGGCAACCCGGAGGCTCTGTCACTCTCCTTAAAGACTGCTCACAATGTCATTGAGAATATAGTCTACGGTAACAGGCTACTTAGTACCCCTGTGTGTGTTTGGAGACAGGGTCTTGCTGTGCATTCCACGCTGACCTTGAACTATGCAGCCCATGTTGATCCTCCTGTGTCAGCCTCCTAAGCACCAGGATCCTAGGTGTGCATCAGCACATCTGGCTAAATTTTTCTTTTCTTTTCTAATTAATAAACGAGTCTATAGAAAAACCAGGACATTTTGTACATAAATCTTGGGGTATAAATCTTGTGTATTTGGGGCCAGGGAGACAACTCAGTAGAATAAGCACATGCCTGGCAAGTGCAGGGTTCTGAGTTCAATTCCCAGTACCACAAAAAAAAAACTTGTATTTGATCATAAGATCATATTACTGGCCTATCTCATTAGGTTGGTTTTTTTTTTGTTTGTTTGTTTGTTTGTTTGTTTTTTTCCAGAACTAGGGATTGAATTCAGGTCCTTGCGCTTGCCAGGCAAGTGCTTATTCTACTGAGCTCTCTCCCCAGCCCTTTACCTCATTAGATTTATTCATTTATTTATTTATTTATTTATTTATTTAGTGGCCAGCTTGAGCTGGTCCTGGGAACGGGGCTCACATGACATGTAGTTCTGTAGTGCTGGGATTCGAACCGCAGTCCCTAAGCTTTCTTTTTTTTAATTTTTTAAAAAATTTTTCTTTTTTTCAGTCCATAAGCTTTCCTAAGCTTGCCTAAGCAGGTGCTTTAGACCACTGAGCTATCTCGTTGGCCCAGTTTTAATAATTTTGAAAAATATAAGTTTTAGGTTTTTTGGAGGAAATACAAGAGGTTGTGGAGTCTCTCCCAACAGGCTTTTCTGCACTGACATCTGCTCTTAAGGAAATCTTTGCTTTCTTTCTTTTTTTCCAGTTCTGGGGACTGAAGTAAAGGCTTTCCCAGACCTTTTTATTTTTCATTTTGAGATAGAGTCTCACTAAGTTCCCCAGATAGGACTAGAACTTACAACCCTCCTGCTTCAGCCTCCCAGAGTGCTGAGATTATAGGCTTTGCCTTGATAACGAGGATAAGGGGACTTTTTCTATAGTTTTCTTTTGGGGAGCTATCCTCTTTGAAAAGTACCAGGATTTTTTGGGCTCCCTAGAAAATATTAATAATTTGGCATGCTTGCTTAAAAAAAACTCTGGGATGACAGAGTATTAGAAACACTAGGTCGGGTGTGGTGGCACATGCCTATAATCTCAGCACTCAGGAGGCTGAGGTAAGGAGATCCCTGTGAGTTTGAAGCCAGCCTGGACTATATAGTGAGACCCTGTCTCAACAAGACTAAATAAATAAATAAATAGTCCTAAGAAAAGTTGTATTTTATCTAGATATAACTGTTTACTGTTATGGGGCTAGTGAGACGGCTCAGCAGTCTAAAGCGCCTGCTTAGGCAAGCTTAGGTTACTGCAGTGACCACGGTTCAATCCCCGGCACCACATGCTGTGCCAGCCCCACCCCCAGGGCAGGCTGAGCCGGCCATAACGTACATAAATAAATAAGTAAATAAAGTTTTGCTGTTTACTGGTAAAGTATTCAACATTCAGGAATTTACTAATTTATGTTTCTTTTTTTGTTTTTTTTTAAGGAGAAACATTGTAGTATTTGATTTTCAGGGCAGAATATAACTGCATGTCTGGCTGAATTTAGGGACAGAAACATAATGACAGAGACGTTTCTCTTGGTAAGTTGTCAAGCAGCACGCTGAGGCCACAACAAATGACTAAGCGGACTTGGAAACCCTGATCCAGCTCTGGCCCACACTAAATAGCGGGCAGCTTTGTCCTCTGGAAAATCTTATGAAGGGTGATGCAGGTGGATCCTTATTTCCATAATCACACCTAGTTTTCTAGTAAGGGCAGTGTAAAAAGTGAAGGACTCAGATACTAATAATACATTATGAACCTAAACTGGTCGTGACAAAAAGTAGTTCACATCTAGAAGTGGTCCCTTTTTTTTTTTTGGAACCGGGGATAGAACTCAGGACCTTGCACTTGCCAGGCAGGCACTTGTGCCCCTCAGCTATCTCCCTGGACCCTAGACGTGGTTTCTTTATGGAGAAAATCAGTACAGACTTCTGTACCTGCTATGGGATAGCGGTTTGAACATTCAAGGTCGCTGCTTCTGTCTGGCAGAGGGGAGATGTGCCCAGGCCCTGTGTGGGTGTCATAGGCTTTATCTGCTGCCACCTGGGTCATCCTCCCCCTTGCAGACAATCGTGCCCCCCACCCGTGACACAGTTCTAACAGTGGGGAGAAACTTGCTATCCAATGTGGCTTCTTAAGACATACACAGGAGACAAAGTGGAAATAACTCTCCAGAAACTGAGGGGGAGGCTCTTTGTGCAGGTCCTGCAGATCACATAGCCAGGAATTAGATGGCGGCGCATGCCCTCAGCTGTGCCTTTTCCAACCTTCTGCTTTTTTTCTTTTTATCTTTTTGAGATAGGGTCTTGCTACGTAGTTCAGGCTGGCCTTGAGCTCACTTTTGTAGCCCAGGCTGATCTTGAACTCACACCAATCCTCCTGTCTCAGCCTCCCAAAGTGCTGGGATTACAGGTGTGCGCCACCACGCCTGGCATCAACCTTCTGCTCCTGCCACAGCAAAGCGTAGAGCTCAGTGCTTGACAAATCCACATGGAGCTCACCCGTTTGTCCCAGCCCGGGCGACTCAGTCACTTTTTTAGGAAGCAGGAGGGTCTACAGGGTGTTCAGGGTCTCATTACTAGATCAGACTCGTATTGATCCTCCTGCTTACAGCCTCCCAACAGCTGGGATTATGGGTACGCACCACCATGCCCAGTCTCAGTTGCTGTCTCAGCGTGCCCTGGGGTGAGGCTGACACAGCAGGCTGGGGATCGAACCCTGGTCCCTGTATCGACCTAAGCAGGTGCTTTAGTCTGATGAGCTATCTGGCCGGCCCCATGCTTATTTTATAACCAACTACTTTACTGAATTTTCCTACAAGGTCGCCATAATGATTAGCCTGGTGAGCTCACAGTCACTCCTGTCCCAAAGCCTTTGATGGTCTGCCATAGTAGATAGACCAGGGTTCAAGATCATCCTCCTAACCCAAAGTACAGCCTGGGACCTGGTGCCCCCACCATTACCTCAGACAAGACATGAGAGCCTGAGGCAGAAGGATCACAAGTTCAAGCCCAGCCTGGGCAACACACTGAGACTCAGTCTCAAAGTAACATAGCTGAGGCTGGGGCTCACACTGGGGCTGGGGCTAGGGCTGGCGCTGGGGCTGGGGCTGGGGTTACAGCTCAGTGATTGAGCATTTACCCTGCATGTGGGAGACCCTAGAATTTGATTCCCAGAACTATACAACAATCCCTAAAAATGCTGTAGGGGTGTGGCTCAGCACTTGCCTCACAGGCGTGAGTCCCTGGGTTCCATCCCCAGGACCACTGCCCAAATGGGTGTCACCGACTGTTAGTGGGCAACTAGCAAATTTACACAGGATTTAAAAAATATATATATGTGAAATTAACATTTCCAAAGTTAAGCCTGGGCTCTACCCCTTCCTGTCTCACTTTCCTTGGCTCCACTCACTCCCTCTGCGCCTCCTCCATCCTCCTCTTCCCTCCTGGCAGGAAATGCCTCCCCTGGGCCCCCCTCCTCTGCTCTTCTCTGTCTCCCCACAAGGGATTCCACCCGCAGGCACTGCCTCAGGAAGAGCTCATTCGTCTTTGGGAAATTCTATTTATTTATTTAGTTATCCATTTGGTACAGGGTACCACTATGCAGCTCCGACTCCTAGCGATCCTCCTGTTTTCAGCCTCCCCAGCGCTGGGATTACAGACGTGCATCACCACATCCTGTCTCCATGGCCTGCTCAGCGCCTGGGGGGTCAGGACCTGCACACATTGCTTCATTCTTAAAACAAACTTTTAGTCTCTCTGTTTGCAACACGTGACATATTCACCTAGGGGAACTACCACACACACACACCTATCTCCTCCTCCCCATCACCCTTGCCCCACCCCCACTCCCACCTCCTCTACGGCCTGGCCTCCTCCTTGCCTTCATTTTTGGGCACTGGTTCAAAGAACATAATGAGTTCATAAAGGGTTGGTACAGGTCACATCTTAACCCTTCCTGAGAAATGGAAGATGTTGAAAAGGATGCTTTTTGGAGGCAGGGTCTCCCTTTGTAGTTCAAGCGGACCTTGAATTCACTATGTAGCTCAGGCTGGCCTCAAACTTGAAGTTGCCCTTCTGCCTCAGCCTCTAGAGTGCTGGGATTACAGGCGTGTACCACCACAAAAATAATTCCTGCCACACTGGTGCCATTTCTCTCCTAGCTTAGGAATGGGGAAAGTCCCGCTCTGGCAGCCCATGTGGTCACCTCATCCTACAGCAGAGGCAGCTCTACCAGGACACGGACTGAGGCGGAGGCCAGGCCGGCAACAAAGGCGTTAAAGCCCTGGCTGTAGCTCACCATCCAGCTGCAAAGGCAGACACAGGTACCAGCTGCTACAGGGGTTTTCCTGCGCCCCACCCAAAACCTAGGAAAGGGGGAGGACTTGAAAGTCTTCTCCAGTGCTGGGGGTAACTGCACATCAAAGGCTGCAGGTGTGGAGCTGGGAACCTCAGCTCCAAGAGGCACAGAGGAGGAGGGCAGGGGAGGAACGCCGGGGAGTCCTGCCCGGAAGTGGCTTGGCAGGCAGTCCTAAATCCCAGCGCGCATAGCAAAAATACCTGGGTGCTTGCCCACGTAAAATGAAAGAAGGGTGGCCTTTTCTATTTTCTTATACCCAGATGGTGCTAGTTTGACGACTGAGGTGTATCATAAATAAAAATCAGGGTAACGTGGGCCCTCAGAGATGAGGAAAATGTATCTCTTTCTTAGACAAACAAGGAAAGTATGTGAGTGGAAGATGGGCCTTTCTTTTTAAAATAAGATAGCTGGGCACTGTGATGCACACTCGTAATTCCAGCTACTTGGGAGACTGAGGCAGCAGAATCTTAAGTACAAGTTCAGCCTTGGCAAGTTAGCAACTTAGCAGAGACTCAAAAAATAGAAAGGGCTGGGGTGGAGTTCAGTGCCAACAGGGGAGCAGTAGGGGGTGGGGACATCGGGATCATGGGGCACCGATGGGGGGCAAAAGTCTTGACTGGAGACGATGGGGGGCAAAAGTCTTGACTGGAGACGTGCTGTTTGGACCCCACCTGGGGCAGAGTGATCCGGCATTGTCTTTGCTTACTGTGTGCTTCGGGAGGCCAAACAGGGAGGAGAAAAACCCAGGGAGCTTGGTGCTGAGATCCTCTGAAGTGCAAGGCAGGGGTGTCAGCCCCACTCCCCTCTGCCACTCCATGGCCTGAAAGCCGGAAGACAGGAGGGCAGATGGGCTGGGTACGGCGGGGCATGTATGTAGGCTCAGGCAGGAGGATCACTGCAAGTTCGAGGCCAGCAGTCGGCATGGTGGGGCACGCATGGGGATCGTTTAAGTTCGAGACCAGTCTGGCCTACAAAGTGAGCTCAAGGCCAGCCTGAGCTGCATGGCAAGACACACACTGTCTCAAAAGGACAAAAAAAAAAAAAAAACGCTTCGAGGCAGCCTGGGCTACATAGGGCAAGCCTGTGTGAGCAGGGTCGGCTTGCCAGGCAGCAGGCTGCACCTGACCTTAGGCAGCGCTAGCTGCTGCGTTCCTGGAGCCATCCTGGTCTGTCTCCTCCTAGTGGGAGCTGTACGGAAGGAAAGGAGCCGAGCTCCGCTGTGCCTGCTGGAGGTGAAGCCAGTCTCTCTCCCCCTCCGGAGGCTCACAGGTCTGTGAGGGCAACTGGCCAGCAGCGGGCCCCCTGCCACGTGCACTTTGGAGCTGACTTTAGCCACGGAAGCCAGAAGAGGATGGCTCTAGTCACATCAGTATCCTCAAAGCCCAGCACGGAGCGTGGTGTCCAGTGGCAGTGGCAGAGTTGGTGAATAAACTTGCAGTGAATCCAAGGCTCCCAGCTATGTCACAGCCTGGCTTCCCTCCCTGGGTAGCTTCAGAGTCAAGATGTGGGCCTCGGACCCGGCTTCTGGGGGTACTGGAGACGTGCCAAGGCGGTGACTCCCCCTCCTCCAGCCCTCCTGGAGCCCTCACAAAGGAGCCCCAGGTGCAAAACCCACCCTAGGGAACAGGAAGGAAACACCCAGATCTGAGCCGCGAAGCCCAAGGTTGCAGCATCCACACCTGTGGCTCTGGGCAAGCCACAAACTTCTTGAACCACCGAGGCGAGTGGCAGGTACTGTGCCCCACGGCCCGTTTGAATCCTGCTTCCACCACTTCCCTTCCATCAGCTTTGCAAACTCGCAGGCCACCGAGGTTCTCACCTGGGCGTTGGGTAGCGGTAGTGTGCGATTCCTGGAGTTGCGGTGAGGGTACACTGAACCATTTATAGTTCATAGAAGGGACAGTGTCCTGTACCTGATAATCGGGTTATTATTATTGAAATGCTTCTCTTTTTTAAAATGATAAAGGCCTGCACTCTATGGCTCCTCAGGAGGAATTCGCCAGGTTGCTGTTCTTTGCTGGCCCATTTTTGTTTTTGAATTTGACAGGAAATTCCTGCTTTTTCGGCGGTGCCAGCCACCAGCCTGCATGCCCCAGCAGAGAGCTTTCCATGACAAAGGCCAAGCAGGCGCCAGGCCTCCAGCCCGAGCCCCGAGCCCCGAGCCCCTGCCCCAGGAGGAACCACGGCTTCTTTTCATTAATAACCAAGAGCATTTGGGAGCCTCCTCTATGCAGCCAGGTCTCCGTGGCCACAGCTCACCCTGTTTGGCCCAGGGGGAACCTGTGAGCACCCCTGGGTCCAGAGAGGGGAGGTGCGCAAGGACCCAGGCGCCCCAGCTGCCTTTTCCAAGTAAGCTCTGGAATGGGATGCAGGATCCAAGTGTCAGAGAGAAACCTGAAACCTGCTCATTAGCTCTTCACAGGCTCCTCCTGATCTTATTCTGAACGCTGCTCTGAGACCCAGAGGGCAGGAACGCAGCGGCGCCCAGGAGCCAGGCAGGGCCCAGCGGGCAACCTGGCCTGCAGTTGCAACATCAGGCTGGCTTCTCCCAGGAAGGGCCTCGCCTTGTCTTCTACAGCCCAAGGTAGGCAGCAGCTACAGCAGTGCACACCTAGGATTTCTGACCTGCTGTCCAGGCCGAAACGTTACAAAAAAAAAAGAGGTCACATATGCAGAGCTCAGCACCAACTGGGGGCTGCTGCAGTCTTGACAGGGAAGCTCCATCCCTCAATCTCTAAACCGTCTAAACTTAATGCTGCAGGCGCTCTTTACAGCCAAGGTGTGAGCCGCCCTGCTGGCCTCGGCCGCTGTCTGCAGCAGAGGATTCTTCCTGCCTGCCCTTACGCATGGCATGACTCTAGCATATAATGTCCAGCAACTACATTGTAATCATACAGGTACTTCAAAAGATATTTCCAAGAGGTGGGGCATGGCAATGTACCGCTGGAACCCCTGCACTCGGGAGGCTGAGGCAGAGCTGCTGAATTGCAGGCCAGCACAGGCTGCACTGCTAGAATCTGTTTCAAAGGAACCTCCTTGCAAAAAAAAAAAAAAAAATCTTTGTAAGAAACCTTTATGCCTGACTCTCCCAAGAAATGTTTCAGCCGAAAATATTCCCAGGCCCAACACTGTATTAATAGAAACAATCAGGTGTGAAGAAAGAAATTACCCTAAGAAACTCTAATTAGGAACCGGAACACTCAAAAGACAGCCGCCAGCATGCCAGGCTAACCAGATCCGAGTTTGGCTCACAGCCCGCTTCTCTAGGAGAAAAGCCAGCACAGGACAGAAACTGGTTGGTTCTGCAGGCCCAGGCTGATCAGCCAGGGCCCAGCTACTGGCCTTGGGACCTCGGGGCCTAGAAGGACACTGCTGCTTTGGCAGGTTGTGGATGTTGGGTGAGATCTGTTCTCAGGGGGCTGAGCCCCTCACCCTTCTGGGGTTCACCCAGGTGGCTGTGCTTAAGATATAGCACCAAGGGGGGGCAGGGACTCAGAGGAACCTTTGACACAAAGGGCAGGCCGGCAGCAGACCCATCCCACCCGCAGCAGGGCACAAGGAGAGCTAACACTGAGGAACCCTGAAGGTCAGACGCTGAGTTTTGCATTCTTTCCAGGTGGGGCCAAGTTCAGGAGTCCAGCAGTTTCCTGGGGAAGGACAGGTTGGCTGTGTCCCCTTCCCAGGATCATACCCAAAGCTAAAGGAAGGAACCGTCACTGTGGCGCATGCCTGTAATCCCAGCACTTGGGAGGCAGAGGCAGGAGGATTCGTGTGAGTTTGAGACCAGCTTGGGCTATAAAAGTGAGCTCAAGGCCAGCCTGAACTGCATAGTGAGACCCTATCTCAAAAAGACAAAATAAATAAAAGAAAAAAGCATACAGCTTAGAGACCCACCCAAAAGAATGCCTATTTTATTCCAGCTTTTAGAAGCTATGCTGCTCAAAGTCCACACACATCACATGATCCTCCTCTGCTTGCCCTGTACTTTTTTTTTGTGGGACCGGGGTTCAAACTCTTGACCTTGGGGGCTGGGGAGATAGCTCTGTGGCACAAGTGCCTGCCTGGCAAGTGCAAGGTCTTGAGTTCGAACCTCGGTCCCACGAAAAAAAGCCCACACAACTCACAACCTTGTACTTGCCAGGCAGGCACTTGTGCCATGGAGCTATCTCCCTGGCCTGTACCCTGTACTTTCTAGGGAAAGAAAAAAAAAAAATGTTCTTTGCTGCCTCTGTTCACATTATAAATTAATTCACAAATGTACACTTGATAGAAATATAAAAATCCATGATTTTCATACATACAAAAATATTCATAGAAACAGGTTTTGGGGATACGGTTTGGGGATAGGTAGGATCTTTGGTTGTCTTTCTGTACAACAGCTAAAAGGCAGTGGCATTTCCTTATTTCCTTAAAAAAAAAAAAAAAAAGCAAAGGTGATATAATCTGTACCTCACAAGCCATGGGAAAAATAATTCCCTTCAATTTCCCACATGTATTTCAAAGTCTATTTTAAGGCAATTTGAGAATCTTAAAAATACACAGGAATAAACAAATTTCTTTTACAATGTGCATGACAGCCTCTAATCTCTTAGAACACCCAAATATTCTCATATCAGAGTCTCAAAACTATGGCATGAAGGCAACTCTCAGGGGCACGATCTTCAGCTTAATGGAAAGCTGTTCTCCTAAACACAGCAACTGTCTGCATTTTTTTTTGCAGGACTGGGGTTCAAACTCACGACCTTGCACTTGCCAGGCAGGCACTTGTGCCACGGAGCTATCTCCCCAGCCCCTATCTGCATTTTTAATTAATACTTCTTAAAAACTGAAGTATTTGATATAGGGTCTCACTGCACAGGTCGAACTCGTAGTGATCTTTCTGTGTCAGCCGCCCCAGTGCTGGGGTTACAGTGTGCGCCACCATGCCCGGGCTCAGTGACGGGCTCAGTGTGCCCGGGATCAAACCCAGGTCCCTGCAGCTTGCCTAAGCAGGCTCTTGTCCCACTTAGCTGTCTCCCCAGCCCAATTAATACTTCTTAAAGACACTGCCATTCTATCATCCCCTGGTCTCTGCCGGCACTGGGGAGACCACAAGTATGCTTTGAAGGAAGATACCTCTGAAAAATAAAAGGCAGCTTAAATATAAATAAAACTATACATATATTTTAAAAATCTGACCACGAACGGTTTATCCCTATAAAAACTACAAAAAAAGAGCCCATTAAAAAATGGTTTAATAAAATTCTAATAATACTTTGTTAGAAACTGAAATATCCAGGACACAGCTAACCATCATGCACTGGGGCAATGGTCCCCTCACACCCTGGGTGGCAACAGCAGGAATAAGAGTCACATTGCTTCTGCTGCCCAGGAAAACCATTTCAAATGACTTATTTCAGCCAGCTGTGGTGGTGAACACCTGCAGTCCTGGCATTCAGGAGACCATGCCTGGAGGATTCTAAGTTGGAAGCAAAGGGCTACATACGGAGTTCAAGGACTGCGTGGGCCATACAGCCAGACCTTGTCTTTTACAGTTTAGACTTAAAATGTTCCCCAACTCTCCCCCACCCCTTTTGGCTTTTGGAGACAGGGCCTTGCTGTGCAGTTCAAGCTGGTCTTACACCCAGTATGTAGCCCAGGCTGACTTTGAGCTCATGGCGATGCTCCTGCCTCAGCCTCCCAAGTGCTGAGATTCTAGGCAGGCACCATGATGCGCAGTTGGAAGGGGTCTATTTTCATTTGTGGCTCCTCTCTCTCTCTCTGCTTCCTGGCCACCTCAATATGAGCAGTCTTCTTCCTTCGTGCCACCTTATGATGCCATTTCTGTCTGCTGTGGAGCCTGCCTGCCAGGGACCGAGGCCATGTGCCAAAACCAAGCTCTCTTCTATGTTGCGGGAATCAGGTCCCTAAGACAGGAAACTGCCTAATACACTGTCTCAAAAAGCAAAGGCAAAAAACTAAACAACTGCCTCCTCAAAAACAAAAAGAAAAAAACTTTAATTAGAATCTCTGAAAAAAAAAATCTTTGGTTAGGTGACTTCTACCTCCACCCCTGCCCGTTGCTACCCTTGAGGATCTCGGCCCAGGAGGCTGGTTTTTAGGAACTAGACCACAGAAGTTACAAGCACCAGCTCTACCTGACTCTGCGGTGTTCACTGTGACTTGGGAGCGTGACCGAGGATCTCAGAGTTCTACTTCCCTCAGAATTGGTCACGCCTGTCTCCCACGGTGGCTATGAGGGCAACAGGCTAGGTGACAAGATGTGTCCAGTCATCTACCATAGCACTCGAAAGTGACACAGGGCTGCACCTGAAGTTATTATTGCTACTAACTAGCACCCACCAGATACCAGACAGGGGGACCTGTGAGCAGCATAGAGTTCAAGAATTTGTGGTATTTCATATAAAAATACAGATTACCCGACTTTTCTAGAAAAATCAGCACCCTGCCGTGTAGAAGACAGCCAGCCAATTGAGGCAGGCTTTGGCAGACCCCTCTCTACTGCTTCAGGTGCCAGCTGCCGTGGTCTTCCCAGTCAGGCGCTCCACTTGCTTGTTTTGGAGCTGCTGGGACAGTGACAAACAGAACAGAGATGGTCTGGCCCCACACGGGGCGCACAGGCTGCCTGTGTCTGCACAGATCCAGAGACACCTAGAAAACTTCCTTGGAGTCAAGCGTTCTCTGCTTCACAGGACCACGCAGAAGCCTGCCTCCCCCGCAGGACCCGCGCCTACACCTCCGAGCCCTCCCGGGGGTACATGAGGCTGTTGACCATGCTGAAGTTGTAGAACGGGCTGCTGAAGTGGGTGCTCTGGCCCGTGCTGGTGCTGGCGGGGAAAGGGCTGTAATAGGAAGGTCGCTGGCTGCCGCCGCCGCCGGTGCCGCCGCTCAGCTGCAAGGCGTCGGAAGTGGCCTCCGGGACAGAGGGGGAGGGGAAGGGGCTGCTGGGGGCCAGCTGGGCGCCTTGGATGCCCAGGTGGCGGCCGCTGGGGAAGGCGCGCTGGGCGCCCCCACTGCTGCCACCACTCAGGCTGCTGAGGCTGCTGAAGAAGGTGCTGAGGCAGGGTGCGGAGCTGAGCAGGGAGGAGCCCGGGGAGGACGCAGAGCTCTTGGTGTCCTCAGGGGGGTCGGGGGAGGGGGGCAGCCGCAGCAGGGAGGAGGGGCTGCTTCCTTCCAGCTTCCCACCCTCGCGGGCCCCCAATCCTTCTTCTGGTTTTGATGTCCCCGTGGCCACTGCCCCTGCCGCTGAAGAGCCACTGCTGGCTTCAGAGCGACGCTTTCGCTTCCGACGAAAGTTTCCATTGTCAAACATTTTCTCACAGTTTGGATCCAGAGTCCAATAGTTGCCTTTTCCTGAGGAGGAGAGACCCGTTAGAGGACTTAGTTTATGAAAAATTTAACAGTGATAAAACAGAATGACTATTTAAACAGTATAGCGTCATTTCTGTGTGGATGTAGTCTCTACTTCTGAGCATTTCCACTTAATATTGTGGGGCTGCAGCTGTAAAACTAACAGAAAGGGAGACCATTGTACTCCACTTTCAGTCTAAGCAGAGAGCAGACTTGTTAAACACTGACGAAACTCTCAGTCGGCCGTAGTGTAACCACTTTTTGGAGAAGATATTCCTTGCTTCGAAGAGAAATCTGGACGCATCTACCACCTCAACCTTAAAACCTAATTCTACTCCGCAGGCACACAATAAAACCATGCAACGTGTTCCCTTATTCTAGATCCAAATGGTGAAATCTGGCAACGCCATCAATGGTGGTGCTGTTTAAAACTTGAGCTTCAGGGCTGGGAGACAGATCAGCAGCATAAGCACCTGCCTGGCAAGTACGAAGTCTTGAGTTCAATTCCCAGGACCAAAAAAACTAAGACCAGAAAATCTTGAGCTTCCATTTCTTTCATAAAATGGGGGTTAGAACAAAAAGGGGTATACGTGCGGGGTCTTAAGTGCAATCTCAGGATGGAGGTTGGAACACCAGTGGTGAAAACAGGGAGTCAGGTACTTCCCTGAAAGCAAAGTGTACAGCTGCTGCACCTGAAAGAATATAACCCATTGGGAAAGGGGCAGTGAGCTATAAAGTCCATCCACAGTGGGAGGCACGTTTTTGGAGTATTAGGCAACTCTACAGCCAACATTCACACCTCGTCCTGAGCAGCACATGCCACACCAAATGCCTGCAAGATTTTGACCCACTGGGCAAGCACTGAGCACTCATTTAACATATACAATGTTTGTCTTCCACCTAGAAAAGGTCCCTCGCTATCAACAACTGAAATAGAAAAGACTGCCATCAATTTTATCATTTAATAGTTTCCCTCCCCCTTCAATATTGGGGATTGAACCAGTACTAGACTACACTACAACCCCCAGTCAGTTTTTATTTTGACGCAGGGTCTTGAACATTTTTTTTTTTAAATCCTTCTGCTTCAGCCTCCAGAGTAATGAGATTATAGGAGTACACCACCACACCCAGTTCAACAGTTGTTTTTCACTGCTGACAAAAAGAATCTTTGGTGTTTGAAAGTCTCATTAAGCTTATTAACCTTGAGTCTCTTACCTAAATAACCTCTGTTACTGCTCAGAGACTCATAGAGATAGGTATGTCACTGGCCGCACTTAAGAGATGGAGAAACAGTGGGGCAGACTGGTTAGCACTGTGTCGCACACTCACTCCCAAGGCTAAGCCAGTATTTCAGCTGGCAGGCTGGCTCCAAACTCAGCTTCTTCCCTCTAGGTGCTGGAGGTTGAGCCAGGGCCTTCTTACTGGGCTACAAACTGGCCCAGTTTTACTTTGAGACAGAGTCCTGCTAAATTGCCCTGGGCAGCCTGGAAATTTGCAACCCTCCTGCCCTTTGAATAGCTGGGATTACAGCACAGTCTGCATTCTTAACCGAGTGTGAAGATGCCTTCAAGATTTAGCAGGCACTCCTGCCACGGAGCGCAGGATTTCTATTTCCAGCCAAGTATTTTCCACAATCGTTGCGGGATACATATACCACTTAGAGCAATATCCGGATATGTATATCAGACCATCTTAGTATCCCCAATTTTTTTCTTCTAGCTTTTGTTTTCTTTTTGCAGGTATCACTAGTAGCTTTGAACTTTTAGTGTGACATTTAATGGAATGTAAAGAAAACAGACAATAATCCTGGGAAATTCACAGGCCAAATCAAGATGTCTTGATTTGGTGTCCTGGGTGGTAACCACCAGCAACAGGTGGCCACTGGCACTTGAAATGTGGCCAGTTCCAATGGAGATGTGGCATAAAACACACAAGAATGTTAAAGATTTAGGCTCAAGAAAATAACATAACTTCACCAGTAATTCTTATATTTATTATATGTTAAAATGACACTTTGGGCTGGAAGGTAGCTCAGTGGCATAAGCACCTGCCTGGCAAGCTCAAGGTCTTAGATTTCTGGTACCAAAAAAGGAGGAAAAATTCATTTTGTTTACTTAAAAATAGTACAGCTAGCATTTTTTTTTTTAATGTGGCTACTAGAACACCTCCAATCACATGTGGCTCGTAGTCTATAGTTATTCTACTAGAAATCGCTGCTCTAGAGTGACTTCTTCGAATACTGAAAGCGTCTACTACCTCAACCTTAAGACCTAATTCTGTTCCAGAGATACACAATAAAACAATGTAACACGTTCTTTTATTCTAGATCCAAATTGTGTGACCCTGCAAGGCCACCAATTGTGGTGCTATTTAAAACTTAAGCTTCCATTTCTTTTATAAAATAGGGGTTTAAAAAAAAAAAAGGCATAAAGGTACCCATCTAGTAGTGGGGTCTTAAATGCTATCTCAGCATAGAGGTTGGCCCCCAATAAGTGATGAAAACAGGGTAGTTCAGGGGTAGAGCTTTTATTCGCATGCAAATAGCCCAGACTTCAGGGGTCAGCTCATTGTGAAAGTCACAGTAGTGTAGGATTCTCCCAGCCCGGGGCAGCGGGTCCCAATGCCTGCAACACTCGGGTCCCAGCGAGCCGAACTCAGACCCGACGGAGGAAGAAGCGCGCCGCTCTTTGTGCAAGCAAGACCTAGGATTCCCACCTCCCTTTACTCTCTTCAGAACCACCCTCCATCGGAGAGCTCTCCGGGCGGTGACCTTCCCAGTCTACTCGTCCCTTCGAGCGCGCAGAAGAGCACGACTCAAACAACACCGCTCCTGACTGGTCGGCTTCGGTTTGAGAATATAGGAGATGCTCTCCCCGCCTGGCCGAGTCCTCCCTCCGCACACCTCGGCTCCTTCTTTGTCCTTTGGTCCCCCTCACTCCAAAGAGACTGGGGTATTGACCACTGGAGCCTCGGAAAGGTGCAGGAGACCCTCGAGATCGCCCCGCCGGCCACGCACGGAGCCCCGTCTGCACCCCGCGCCCTCCCCAGCTGGTGGCACTTGCCCGGCTGCCCTCACCTGGGTCGTCCTCATCGCGGGGCACCTTCTTAAAACAGTCGTTGAGCGACAAGTTGTGGCGGATGGAATTCTGCCAGCCCGCCTTGCTGCGCTGGTAGAAGGGGAAGCTGTCGGCCACGTACTGGTAGATGTGGCTCAGCGTGAGCTTGCGCTCGGGCGCGCTCTGGATGGCCATAGCGATGAGCGCCGAGTACGAGTAGGGCGGCCGCACCATCTTCATGAGATCCTCGCGGCTGGCCATCGTCAGCCAGCTCAGCTCCCCGGGCGCCCCGGCCGTCGCGGGCGCGGCGGCGGGCGAGGTGGGCGCGGGTTGCGCGAAGGGTCGCTGCGCGCAGCCGAAGGTGCCCGCGCCGGGCGGCGGCTGCAGGAAGGGTCCGGCCGCGGCCCCGGGGGGCGGCGGGGGCGGCGGGGCGCCCAGGTAGGCGGCGGCGGGAGAGCCGCCCACGCCGGGCCCGTTGAGCCACAGGTAGGGGTTGGCGGCGGCAGGGGGCGTCGGGGCGGCGTAGTCCGCCAGCGCGTAGGGCGCCCGGGTAGCCGGGGACGCTCCCGGGGCGGCCTGCGAGTACACGCCGAAGTTGTCGCCGCAGTACAGGGCCATGTCTCCGGCCGAGGGCGGATGCGGCGCGGCCGCGGCCAGGGGAGAGCGAGGCGGGTCTCGCCGCGCGGGCGATTGCATCCCTTTGCGGGCCAACCTGGCGGCCCCGCCCGGAACTCGCGCTGCGGAGGAGTTAAACAGGTGCGCGCCCAGGCCCGCGGGCCGAGCTTTTATACGCGCGCCCGCTCGCCACGCCCCCTAACGGCCACGCCCACGCCCGCCCACGCCCCGCCCCGCGCACCCCGGGCCCGGCGGGGAGAACCCGCCGCCGGGTTTTTGGTGAAAGGCTGCGTGCGGTTCCGAGCCTACCGATTCTTAACCCCATGACAAGTTGTAACGAATGTGCAGACGAGAAGATAACCCAAACTAAACAGTCTTTCTGAGAAGTCAGTAAGTCAATTCGGGGCGGCTTCTCGGGCCACCTCCCTGGTCCGTTAAGCCCGAATCTTTTGTTATCCCGTTACGGGATTCGAGTTTGGCTCTCAGCCAACCGCCTCCCGATCTCGATCTGAGCTGGCAGATCCCGAGATCTCCAGACAGGAGAGGGACCCCGAGTGGGGGAAGGAGTGGGTAGAATTAACTTGTACCCCCTCCCCAGGATGAATGCAGCTGTGGTGTACTGCAGACAGGTACTGATGCAATTTAAAAATTTTTTATTTTAAAGAGGAAGAAAATAAAGCAATTTTTCAAAACACGAGTAACAATGGTTAATACATTGTAGATTGTTATTTTTAAATTAGTACAAGGCATAGGCATTTAATTGTCCAAATGATTAGCTCAAACTTTCCTTACAATGAACCAGGAGGGATTAATAGTATAACTATGTTAACATATACACAAATATAAAATACGTGTATGTATGATATATATATATATATATATATATATGTATATATATATGCTTTTCCCTTCTTTTCTCCTTTCCTCATCCCAGTTTCTCTTTCCTTTTGAACAGTTTTCCTTTTGACAGTCTCTATTGTACATTTTGGATCTTACCTTTCAACTTCTCACACTATGGAGTCAATATTCTGTTTACACGTACGTGTACGTGAGTCTGGTTTATTTCACTTGCGAGTATGGCCTCGAGTTAATAAGTTACAACGCTTTTGTGGAACGCAGTCCTGGGGACCCTCGATAGGACTGGCCCTTTTCGGTCGGGGTTTCCATAATCAGAGCAGCTGAAATCGGTGTATTTTTTCCAACCAAATTTTGTTGGTGGTTCGTTCACTTGCTGAAAACATTTGTCCTTTTATACCGGGGCTTTTCGCCTTCGGGTGTGATTTTGTTATCTTTTCAAAGGTGTAAGTACTCAGACAATTTAGGTAAGTGATTTTGAAGTTAGCATTTTAAAGCCGAAAGCTTAAAAGTTTGAGTATAAAGTAATTTAAGTTGTACAAAACGAACTCCTTCAGAAATGGTCTCCAAATTTTCATACATGATTTCTCTACATTTTCTGTTTTCAGATGGGGCTCCCCGCCTGGAAAAAAAAAAGTAGAACACTGCCATGTAATCATTATTTATGGGCTCCGGACAATAGCAATGAGAAAAGTGGTCTCTTTTACACTTAGAAATATTCCTAAATGTATTCTTAATGACAGGTCTGCGTTCCTCGCTTAAGAAGTAATGTTCTCCCAGGAAGAGCAATATATGGGGACTGATAGTGGTATTTTTAAAAACTGGGCTTTTTTCCTGTTTTATTTGATCAGAATAATCACGTTTTCTTGTCTGGTTCTTCTCTGTATGCTGCTGCTGTAGTGATTCATGCAATCTGTCATTTCTTCTTTTTTAATCTGTCAGACACAGCAAAATTACTACACAAACTGGAAAAAAGAGGGCAGAAGGTGGAACAAAGCTTTACTTAGTTCTGTATTTCAGCGGCTTACCTCTTAAAAGTGAAAACCTAAAAAGTAAATTTCACTTCAGATCAACTCTGTGATCATCTTTTCTGGAAGCAGGTGACCAGTGTCAGCTCTGACGCACCATCCTGCTTTCTGCCTCCAGGAAGATGCTGTGGACAGGAACAGTGTGGGTCTTAATAGTATTTTGGTTTAGAGGTGTAACTATGCTCCTCATGCAGATAAGCATGCAGTGCCCCCTCCTCCCCTTCGCCCATGGCCTGAAAGCGAGCCGCTTGGCTTGGTTGGGATGTTTCCCCTGGGGTGTTAACAAGAGAGCAGGGCCTTGGAAATGGGAAACCAATGTTTAATGTTACAGTGCCCAGATTTTATGTTTGTCTTTAAATGAAACAGCCTGAAGTATAAAGAGAAAGTACAAAAGAAAAGTTGGGGACCTAGAGGGCTTAGATTATGACACCTTTGAAGGCTGTGCCCTGTAGCAACAAGATGTTCTTAAGAATACAGAGTGCCTTCCTCCATCTGTCACTAGACTGTTCACAGTACCTTCTTTGCAGTTTTTCAGGCTGTATTTTTTCTTTTTTTGAGGCAGGATCTCACTGCATATGGCCAGGCTGTCCTGAAACTCTCGGTGTTCTTGCTTCAGCCTCCCGAGTGCTAGGATTATAGGCGTGCACTACCACGCCCAGCTAGCTGCTAATTCTTAACCCATTGCTCCAACCTATTCTGAGTGAGAGGCCATTGTGGCAAATCATGGTTTATTATTTTGGTTAAAAGGTTCTACCTAGTAGGGATATTTTGTTCCTTAGGTATATCTTTTGCTGACTATAGTTCTATTTAGAAAGGACAGAGCCACCTAGTGACTCTTTTCATCTAGTACAACATCCATCCCAGTCTGTGGGCTCTGTGGGGTGAACTCCCCCTCTAGGGAGCTGAGAGTTCTATTTCTCTGTTTTCAGGCTGGTCTCAAATACATAACCATCTTCCT
>PVKN010001376.1:40747-53192 GCA_004027915.1 Capromys pilorides
GGGAGACAGCTCTGTGGCACAAGTGCCTGCCTGGCAAGTGCAAGGTTACAAGGTCATGAGTTCAAACCCAGGTCCTGAAAAAAAAAAAAAAAAAAAAATATATATATATATATATATATATATATATATATATATATTCGTACAGGGTCTCACTACATAGATCGGACTCCTAGCGATCCTCCTGTTTTCAGCCTCCCAAGCACTGGGATTACAGGTGCGTGCCACCACACCCAGTCTCAGTTGCAGTCTCAGCACCCCCAGGGGCGGGACTGGCACAGCACACCCAGGGATGGAACCAGGTCCCTACCTCTGCCTAAGCAGGCACTTTCATCCACTGAGTTATCTGGAGGGGCCCTATTTTGGAAAATTATTCAAAGATCTTATTTCCCACTGCCACTTGGTAATATGCTTGTTGGATGAACAAGTTTTTTCCTTCCAGGGAAAGGCAAAAGGCCACTAAATTGCAAATGGCCTTGGTGATGTTAGTTGAATGGCTGCAAAGTTAGACCAATTCACCTCGTTTCATCTACAAACCCACAAGTAGAAATGGGCCTGTGTCCCTGTCTAACCTGCTGCCTGGCGCTGCAGTTTGTAAGCGCACTTATTTCTTGAAGGAAACCGAAGCTTGTGTGGTTCATTGTCCTAAACCTCTTGAGTATCATGAGGCAAGCAAGTATCACATCCTGAAGGTTTTATGTTGAATTAATAAATGTCTCTACATACAGTTGCCACACGAGAACATAAATAATAAGCCCACTCAGGCACATGCACATGCAGGTATGCATGCAAAACCCCAAAATGGGAGCTGAGACATTTTTCTCGGAAAAAAGAAAAAAAAAAAAAAGAGCAGTCGGGTGTGGTGGTGCACACCTGTAATCCCAGCACTCAGGAGGCTAAGGCAGGAGGATGATTATGAATTCAAGGCCAGCCTGGGCTACATCGGGAGTTCAAGGCCACCCTGAACCCACTGAGACAGATACACTAGGAGCTCCAGTGTCACAGTGGGTTAGCGAGCGGCACTTACATGACTTAAAATGTGGTTTCCTTTACTTAAGATGGTAAATTCCTCAGTAGGATTTGCTGGGTCTGAGAACATGGGGAAAATGGGCTCTAACCCAGTACGACTCTGCAGACCCAGGAGGAGAGACTCACCAAGCCAAGCAGCCTGTGGGGACCTTGGTCTACGGATTCCTCACCACCAGAACATCAAGGAGTGAATTTCTATTCCTGAAGCCAACAGGGCTGGCTTCAACGTGGTTGCTTCACTGAGAGTTAGAAGTAGCCGTGGGTTGCTTTCCTGTTAGAAGGCAGTGCCTGGTGGGTATGATGGCACATGCCAGTAATCTTGGCATTTGAGAGGCCGAGACAGAAGGGTCACAAGTTCAAAGACAGCCAGGTGCTGGCGATCCCAACCCATTTCCACTTCTTGTGGTCCGAATTCTCTTAGAGCCTGTTTTCCCGTGTTCCCAGGCTCTCTGCCGGGACCTTATTGACCCAGGTATCAAAGCCAGCAGGCCTTGAGCTCACTTTTGTGGTCCATGCTGGTCTCAAGCTCACACTGATCCTCCTGCCTCAGCCTCCCAAGTGCTGGGATTACAGGCATGCGCCACCACACCCGGCTTTTGCTGTCATTTTCCAATGGTGATATGCAGTTCCAGTCACGGTTGTGTCACCTGGGCTACTGTTGTCCACACACTGACAGCCCTGCCTCTGCCTCATGTGCCTCCCGGTCCTCTCACTCCCTCAAAATGATCTCCCCAAAGCCCAAATCTAAACATAGAATGCCTCCGCTTCCAATTTTTCTTTTTTATTTTATTTTTGAATTTTTTGCAGTGCCAGGGATTGAACTCAGGACCTTGCACTTGCCAGGCAAGCACTTATTCCACTGAGTTATCTTCCTGGCCCAACTTTTCTTTTAAAGAATCTGTATTCTTTTTTTTTTTTCTTCTTTTCTTTGGTATTTATTTATTTGTTTGTTTGTTTCTTTATTTTATGGCTGGCTCAGCCTGCCCTGGTGGTGGGGCTGGTACAGCATGTGGTGCTGGGGATCGAACCACAGTCCCTGCAGTTGCCTGAGCTTTCCTAAGCAGGCGCTTTAGACCACTGAACCATCTCGCCGGCCCCCAACTTTTCTTTTTAAGGGAAAACACAATGAAAGCTTAGTCAAGGAAAGTCATGTGTGGAGGCCCATGCAACTGGGGCTATCACTCACTGATAGAGCTCTACGATGTAGGAGAAGTCTTCTAATGTCATCATAAGAGTCTTGTGGATTTGAGAAAATACAATCCAAGATAATATCCAGCGTAGACCAGAGAAAGGCTCGCCTGAGTCCTGTTATTAGATAAAGCTTATCAACCTTGTCAAGTATTTCTTCATGCCTTGAAAAATGCCTTCAGCAGTTACTTCAGGTGAGTTTGTAGCTGCCTTCATCGATGAGCTCAAGAGCGATTTACAAGCCAAGCGTGATAGCATCTTCCTGTCATCTCTGCACTGGGGAGGCTGAGGCAGGAGGCCTGACTTCTGAGACTAACCTGGGTAATTTAGCAAGACTCTGTCTGAGGGAGTGGGGGGCGGGGTGGCTGATAAACGATGAATACTTGCTCCCAGGCATTCTCTCCTAGGACCCCAGGCCCACCACAGCGCAGCCTCCCAACCCAAGTCACTTTCTGTACCTGGAATAGAGAAGGCAGCTTGTCTTTCCAGGGTAAATGGGGCTCTCCCATGAGAGCGACAGTTATCTAAAGGTAGGCTAATTTGAAAACCCTCACGCTGTCATGTGCATGATCTCTGTGAAGACATAGGGTTTCTTCCGGAAAGACCTAATTCTTCCCCTATCTCAAAAAAGGCAGGTGGCGACTTGAATGTGAAGTGGTCAGGCCGCCAGACACATCACAGGACTGAGAGGAAAAGGGAGAGTTCCAGGCGACTGATGCTTCAAATAAGTGCCAGGACAGTAGCTCCTGGGCCTTGAGGTTGACATCTGTGGCCTGGGGACATGCTCGGCCCTGCAGCCTTGGCTTCCGGAGGGCAGGGCTCCTTTCTCACCTGGCTTCCCTTTGCCCAGCGCCTGGCACCCACACTTTGTCACTGTGGCTATGAGTGAACCAGGGTGTTCAAACCTCCTGAAGAGGGATAAGTTGGCGGGTCAGAGAGAACCACCATCTTCACATAGCCTGAGTCTGGCAAGCACACTGAGTGCCGGCTGGCAAAGGCCTCCCTGGTCTGTGGCCCTCTATTGGTTGGCTTTTGGGTATCTGATGTGTTTGCCAACTTAATGCATTCCTTTTTTGCCAGACCCAGTTGAACCTAGTTTCTTTTTCGTTTTTTGAGACAGGTTCTCACTATGTAGTTCAGCTGGCTTTAAAGTCACTATGCAGCCCAGCCTGGCCTCTACCTCTCAGAGATCCTCCTGCCTCAGCCTCCAAGTGCTGGAACCACCACGCCCAGCCGCACTAGATTCATTCTTCTCATTCTTCTCACCCCAGCTCTCAGTCCATAGCCCTTTTGTGAACTGCTCCTTCCTGAGGTCAGAAACTGCCTCTCCTCGAGTAGGAGGCAGCCATGGCCGTTGTGACGGTGACCACCGCACTGCTGCTGCTCCGGGCCCTGACACTGCAGACCAGGGCGGGGCTTGGAGAGCTGGCCTGAGCACCGTGGTTCCCAGTCCTACCTCACAGTCACTCAAGGAGTCTGTGAAAAATGCAGATTCTATCAGGAGGCTGAGGCAGGCAGGTGGAGAAGCTGAGTCAGTAACATAGTGAGTACTACAGCAAGTTCAAAGCCAATAGGGTTTGCGTGAATTATGCAATGTGACCCTGTCTCCAAAAATAAAATTAAAAAAAAAAAAAACAGATTTCTCGGCTCCACTCAAGAGTCCAAGGTGGGGGATCCGAATCTCTACGGCAGGGTGCCTATAGGCTATATACTGTGCAGGCTGCCGAGAACAGAACCTGTTCAAGCCGAGCCCTTGCTCTGGCCCTCAGCTGCCCCTGAGCCTCTTTTGTTTTGTTTTTGAGACAGGGTCTTGCTATTAAGGTTGGACTGGCCTTGAGCTCACTATGGAGACCAGGCTGGCCTCAGATTCTTGGTGATCCTCCTGCCTCAGCCTCCTGAGTGTGAGGATCACAAATATGTGCTACCAAGCCCAGCATGGGTCTTATTACTTTTTACCCGTCACTGTCCCCTATCCCATGCATATGACCCTGTGGAGAGAGTAGAGTCACCTACTGGAAACTTTAGAAGTAAAGAGAACTCTGACTTTACAGGCATATGGTAAACAATGAGTCTCAACTGGGGAGACCTGTGAGGGCTGTCAGAATCCGCCAGTGCCTGCTTTCCAAATTGCAGGGGTCACCTGGAGGCAGCTGTCGTGGAAAGCCATGGCCTTCAGGGGTGCAGGATGGTGAGGGACCCTTGAGAGCCTTGCTCAGGAGGCGGATGCTCGAGGCAGGTCCCCTTCCTATGAATGCACCGATCTGTGTTCAGGGCGAAAGGAAATCTCCCTCTGAGAGCTGAATATGAAGAGGAGGCCAACACCGAAGGAATAATTTTTTTTTAAATATTTATTTGTTTATTTATTTATTTATTTTGTGGCTGGCTCAGCCTACCCTGGTGGTGGGGCTGGCACAGCATGTGGTGCCAGGGATCGAACCACAGTCCCTGGAGTTGCCTGAGCTTTCCTGAGCAGGCACTTTAGACCACTGAACCACCTCGCCGGCCCCGAAGGAATAATTAATTAGGTTGGAAGTGGGCTCTGTAGGAGGTGTGCAAATATTTTCCCTTAATATGCTGACAGTTTTCTGATCAGTTTCTAAGACTGCATATATATTTTGGAAGACTAAACCTTTCTTATTTTATTTTATTTTTTTGCAGGACCAGGGTTCAAACTCAGGACCTTGCGCTTGCCAGGCAGGCACTTGTGCCACAGAGCTATCTCCCCAGCCCCCTGAACCTTTCATCTATTATAAGCAGTAGTACTTCCAGTGGCTTTCTTGACTTTTTTTTTTTTTTTTTTTGTATTTGGTACAGGGTCTACAGGGTCTCACTACATAGAGCAGACTCATAGTGATCCTCCCGCTTTCAGCCTCCCAAGTGCTGGGATTGCAGGCGCGCACCACCACGCCCAGTCTCAATCACCTTCTCAGTGTGCCCCAAGGGTGAGGCCTGGCACAGCACACCAGAGATTGAACCCTGGCCGCTGCACTCTGCCTAAGCAGGCACTTTAGTCCACTGAGCTATCTGGCCAGCCCTGTTGACCTTGTTTGAGGTGATTTTGCCATGCGGATATATTTTTTTAAATACTATCCAAATTATCAACCTTGAATAGTGGAACCCTTGAGAGGCTGAGGCAGTAGGATCTCTGTGAATCTGAGGCCACCTACAACTACGTAGAGAAACCCTGTCTCGGGCAGGAGAGATAGCTCAGCAGTCTAAAGCGCCTGCTTAGGAAACTGCAGGGATTGCGGTCCAATCCCCGGCACCACATGCCATGCCAGCCCCACCCCCAGGGTAGGCTGAGCCAGCCATAACATAAATAAATATATAAATAATAAAGTTAAAAAAGAAAAGGAGAGAAACCCTGTCTCAGTAAGTGAATGAATGAATGAATGAGAAACGTAGAGCTCTAGGCTGGTTGTGGTGGTACACTGGTTGACTGAGGCAGGTACGTCACTATGAGTTCTAGTCCAGCCTGAACTACAAGGTCCTAGTCTCATTAAAAAAAGAAAACAAAAAACTCTAGGTTTTCAGCCAGATGTGGTGACATACACATATAATTCCAGCACATAAGAGGCTAAGGCACAAGGATCACTCCTGAAGCTGGGTGTGTAGCCCATGCCTATAATCTTAGCACTTGAGAGGCTGAGGCAGGAGGATCATTGCAAATTTGAAATCAGCTTCGGCTACACAGTGAGCTCAAGCCCAGCTTGAACTGCATAGTGAGACCCTATTTTGAAGAAGACCAAAATAAATAAATAAATAAATAAATAATAAAAATAAAAAAATAAATCTCTAGGATTGTGTGTGTGTGTGTGTGTGTGTGTGTGTGTGTGCGCGCGCATCTTTTTGAGATAGACTCTCACTATGTAGTTCAAGCTGGCCTTGAATTCTCTTTGTAGCCTGCAATTTGCAACGATCTTCCTGCTTCAGCCTCCTGAGTGTTGGGGTTGCAGGTGTGCACCCCATACAGGGCTCAGGATAAGATTTCTGTGGTGCGCCACCGTGTCTGGCAATCTTGAGGTTTTCAACCCTACAGTAAAACTGTCTGAAGGTCCCGTGTGCTAAATCTGTCATTTTCTTCAAAGGGGAACACCTCTCAAGTGTCCGTGCTTTATGAGGGATGTGTTTCGGAGGCAGCCTCTTCGCACTGTGCTGTGGCATCAGGTCTCCAAGGCCAGAGGAAGAGGAAGAGAGGAAGACGGCAGCGCTAGGCTCAGCCCACAAGTCTTCACTAAGCACTCTGGGCCTGACCGGGTAAGAATGTGGCTTTCGGCAAAATCACTCCACAAGTCTGAGCTGTGGTTGCAAAGTCGCAGCACCACTTTCTCCTGGTGGGACCGAGAAGGCTGGAGAAGTCTGGGAGGGGAGGGGGGCTATGACATGGCTTCTGTCAGGCGAGCCCCTCCGGACACTCATTCCATTGGGGGCCTGCTCCAGTTTGAAGGTGTTCTGTTTCTCTAGACAGGGTCTCCCTATGTGGCTGGGGCTGGTCTTGAACTCACTCTAGTCCAGGCTGACTTCAGACTCACCATGTGTGCCGTGATGACAGGTGTGAGTCACCACCATGCCTGGAGCAAAAACTTTTTTTGTTCTTTTAATAAGAAATAACAATGTGACATTTTCAAAAACACGTTAGTATTACATTCCCAACAATTGATACAGTGCATATTATTGTCCTCATAGTAGTTATACAGAGCACAGGATATAGACATGATAATTTTTCTAATCATTGTTGGTACAAAAAATTTCTTCTCATTGAACTAAGAGAAAGTAGTTGTATACATAGTCCAGTATTCCATAATCTCAATGGATTATTGGCTGAACTGGCAATGTCGGAAGCTATTCATTTAAGCCTTTTACAGCTCAGCATACTAATCTAGCTTTACATTTTATGCCTCATGGTTAAACTTTTCTACTGGGTGGCTAAGGGCAAGTTAAAGCAAGACCTGTATAACAAAACATATAACTTTTGTATCTCCCAAGATCAGTCAAATCCTCTCAGGATTTACTTTGAAACCATGTACAGTGCTTTGTAGAACTGTTGTCAGTGTCAGCCATCTGGATGAGTCATGGCCATTGCTTGACCAGGTTGCTCTCTGTGAAAGCCTGAGAGAATGTTCTCTCTCTAGGTGACTCTCCTTAGGCACGCTATACTTCATCTATCCCTTTCCTCTGTGGTCCCATAGTCTCCTTGAACAGAAAATTTGGGACACCAGTGAGTTAGAGGATGTTACGGCACAGGTTCTCTTATGTCCTGAGTCCTCACGGACTTTGCTGGAGCAAATTTTGGAGTTTAGGGTTTTCATGATCTGAAGACAGTCAAGCTTGATGAAGGGTAAGGAGTGCGCCTTTTATTAGGAGACTGAAAGGATTGACGGTGATAAATAAATCAAAGCCACAGTCCTAAAGCCATCCCTCTATACAAGGAAGGAAGTTGCTAATGTTGCTGGGCTGACGGTGGGTCATGAGACGGGGATGCTAAACAGGAAGGTGTTTGGTCTCTTTCTCCTCTGGAAGACCACAGAAAGTGGTCCTTGGGGTTCCCCAGAAGTGATCATAGTTTCTAACCATTTTGGTAAAGCCTACTTCTTCTTCTTTTTTTTTTTTTTTTTAATTTTAGGGAAGGATCTACAGGGTGTTCAGGGTCTTACTACTAGATCTTAGTGATTCACCTGTTTACAGCCTCCCAAGAGCTGGGATTACAGGCATGCACCAGCACCACCACCACCACACCCAGCCTCAGTTGCCCCTCAGCACGCCCCTGGGACAGGGCTGGCATGGCAGGCCCAGGGACCGAACCCCTGGTCCCTGCACCTGCTTGCAGGTGCTTTAATCTGCTGAACTATTTGGCCAGCCCTGGATGATTTTTTTGAGACAGGGCCTCACTGTATAGTCCAGGATAGCCTTGAACTCACTATGTAGCCCAGGCTGGGCTAGAATTCTTGGTGATCCTCCTGCCTCAGCCTCCTGAGGACTAGGATTACAAGTGTACACCACCGAGCTATTAATCACATTTTTCAGAAGAGAAAACTGAGGCAGACGGCGTTAAGTATGGCAGGCTTCTTTTTATAAGGGCCAAGTCATTATTTGAAGCTGGCGGGGGCTTTTGGGTTAGTTGAGTGGTTTAAGTGCCTGCACAGGCAATCCCAGTCAGGCACAGGGGGTGGCAGTTTGATCCCCACACCCACCCCTAAGGCAGCCTGTGTCAGCTAAAAAAAAAAACAAAACTTCTGAAGCTGGCAGCCCTGGCTTGAGACTGCACCAGGCTGTGTAGCCTACAGCTTCTGCAGCGAGGTGAAGCCACCGGGGGTGGTCCACAGGCAGCTGCAAGCCACATGTCCCTCCTCTGGACATTTTGTTCTCTGGCTCTGCCAGCATCTTTCACAAAATATTGGCTTAGACGAGACACAGGATGTCCTGGCTGAGATGGGACGAGGGCGCCGCCTCCTCCCAGGAATGTTCTGCTGCCTACCAGGAAGCCGGCTCCCCTGAGCAGCGCAGCAGCCGAGGGGGAGGGAAGGAGCGAGTTGGGAGCTGCTCATGAGAAGACGGAGCGCAGGCCCTGGCCCAGCAGAGGTGCCTCCTGTTTAGCCTCCAGCAGCAGATCTGTAGGTTGGGCATAGTGGTGGCCACCTGTAATCCAGAATAATCCCACACACAGTCAAGCTCAGCCCGGGCCACTAGGATTTACTGAGACTGTATCTCAAGAGTAAAAGAAGGAGGGTGGCTGGGGAGATAGCCCTGCAATCTAAGCACCTGCCTTCACAAGGCCCAGGGTCTAATCCCTGAAACCACTTGCTGGTTTGCCCTGAAACTGGGTGTGGTGGTGCACACCTATAATCCCAGCACTGGCGAGGCTGAGACAGGAGGATCACTATGAGTCCAAGCTACATAAAGAGAGACCCTGTTTCAAATAAATAAATTAATAAGTTTTTTTAAAGTAACAAAATAAAGGAGCTGAAAATATAGCTCAGTGCACAAGCCCTGGATTCAATGCTCAGTGCCCCCCCAAGAAACAAGGAGAGGGAAAGAGGGAATGAGAGAGAGAGACAGAGACAGAGACAGAGACAGAGACAGAGAAGCGAAACAGATCTTTACTTATTTATTTTTTTCTTTTTGTCTTTTTGAGACAGGGTCTCACTATGCAGTTCAGGCTGGCCTTGAGCTCACTTTTTGTGTCCCAGGCCAGTCTCAAACTCGCAATGGTCCTCCTGCCTCAGCCTCCCAAGTGCTGGGATTATAGGTGTGCGCCACCACGCCCGACCCGAAAGAGATCGTCAGAGGTAAAAATTAACTTTTAACTTCTTTTTGGTCTATCTTTTTGAGACAGGGTCTCACTGTGCAGTTCAAGCTGGCCTTGAGCTCACTTTGTAACCCAGACTGGTCTCAAACTTGAAACTGATTCTCCTGCCTCAGCCTCCAAAATGCTGGGATGGCAGGTATGTGCCACCATGCCCAGATAATTTAAGTATTCTTTAAATTCTTATTTTGAAACTTGGTTAGTGAGTGATGTTCGCCTTTCCTGTTAGAAAACAATACACTGATACACCTGGTAGAATATTAGTCATCCTTCTAATATTAAAACACATACCAGGCTGGCAAGGTGGCTCAGCGGTCTAAAGCGCTACTTAGACAAGCTTAGGCAACCGCAGGGACCACAGTTCAATCCCCGGCACCACATGCTGTGCCAGCCCCACCCCAGGGCAGGCTAAGCCGGCCATAAAACAAAACAAAACAAAACAATTTTAAAAACCACATAACAATATATGTCAACTTCCCCCACCCTTAGAAGACAGGATCTCACTATGCAGTTCAGACTGGCCTTGAACTCACAGTGATCCTCCTGCTTCAACTATAAGTTCTGGGTTTACAGTCATGCACCATCGTGCATGGCTCTATGTCAGTACTGAACAGAATAGCTAGAAAATAAAGTTAAAATCTCCACACTCGGGCTGGCGAGATAGTTCAGCAGTCTAAAGCACCTGCTGAGGCAACCACAGGGACCTCATGTGATTCCCTGGCACCACATGCTGCGCCAGCCCCACCTCCAGGGTAGGCTGAGCTGACCATAGCATAAATAAATAAATGACATTTAAAAAAATCCCCACACTGAATATATTCACTATGTATCATAAATATGCATAAATTAAAAAATTTGAAATAAATTTAAACAAACAAGAACAACAAAAACTGAAGGATTTCCTAGAAAGTAGAAGAATACAGAGTAGTGAAAACTAGAATAAAATGTATTAGAAAGTCAGAGCATCGAGCCTGAGGGTCCAATATCCAATAATGATAAATTTTAAAAATAACCAAGAAAGGAGGAGGAGCGGGACTGGGGAGATAGTTCAGTAGAATAAGCACTTGCCTGGGAAGTGTAAGGGTCTGAGTTCAATCCCCGGTTCCACCAAAAATAAATAAATACATAAATAGATAAATAAATAAATAAATAAATAAAGGTAGGAGGAGGAACATGATGAAACAATACAAGAAAATGATCCAATATTGAAGTTTTTGGTTTCTAAATTAAAAGAATCTGTGGTACCTGTAGTCCCAGCACTCAGGAGGCTGAGACAGGAGGATAGCTGTGAGTTCAAGACCAGCCTGGGCTATGAAGCGAGCTCAAGACCAGTCTGAACTATATAGCAAGACCTTATCTCAAAAGACAAAATAAATAAACAAATAAACAAATAAATAGATAGGATCTGCGGCACAGCTCAGTGGTAGAGGGTCTGCTTAGCATGCAGAGGCCTTGGGCGTGTAGATTATAAGGACAGAAACACAGGAAAATCTTCAAAATCCGGGGGGCTATCCAAAGATGAGTGTATGGCCTAAGGGTCCGTTAATGGAAGGATGCGTAAAAGTGGGGTCGTCATTTCCAAGAAAAATAAAAACGATGGCGTATAGCGTCCTAGAGATGACCTGGCCTCTTAGCTGCACAGAGTGAAGTTCTGATGCTTTGCGTAACCTCAAAACCTCAAAACGTGATGACGAGCAGGCACCCGAGGGTTTCCTTTCTGAGGGACACCGGAAGCGGCACATCCACGGAAGGGGAGGTCGGTGGTCCCCGGGGGTTCTGACCAGTGCTGGAGCGGAAGGAGTGGGCACCGGCTGCTGCTGGGCTGGGGTTTCCTTTAGGGGTGCTGGGATTCTAGGGTCCACTCCCTGTCCAAGACATCGCTTCTACTCCTTCGACTCATCCGACTGTGCATTGTGTTGTTTGGGAGGCTGAAATCTCTGCTTTGCAAACGTCACCCTCGAAGGTCGGGGCCGGAGCTCCGTGGTGGAGCCCTCGCCCAGCGTGCCTGAGGCTCCTGGTCCTGTCCCCGGCACTGCCAATAGCAGCGATAATGGGGCTGAGCGGAGGTGTGTCTGGGACCGGGTGGCAGTTGTGAGGACCAGCTGAGCCACGGGATGCGCGGCTCCCAGGCCGAGCTCGCCCTCCAGGGATGCGAGTGGCTGCCCCGTGCTCCAGAGGCTGAGGCTGGGTTCTCACCAGGAGCCCGGGGCCCCGTCGCTCTCCCTGCTGCAGAGGTCAGCGAGGCAGGGCTCCCTGCACCCATCGACTCAGGTTCGCCAAACGCGGGGCTTTCACCACGCCTCGTCCTCTGTCTGTCATCAGCAGGACCAGGAGCGGGGACCCTTCTTCCTTCCGATGCTCCCCAGCAGGGCCACCAAGAACTGTAAATAGAGCCCACTGTGGACGGCTGTGCTGTCTGACCCTTTAACCTGCAATGAAAATAAAGCCGGGAGGACGGTCCCCGACACTGGCTCCAGCGAGGGTCACCTTCCCTCACCTGTTGACAGGTGTCTGCCAGACCCCCAGGTTACCTTTGATTCAGCTGGAGCGGCGTCTCCACTCTGTAACCCTCTGTGAAGCAGTGGTCAGTTTATGTGGTAATCTGAGCCAGAGCCACTTCCTGCTCAGGACCATGCGGCCCTCTGCTAACACTCCCTGGAATGACGGCCGAAGTTGCGTGGACCTTGAAGAGGGAGTGAAGAGGGAGTCCCACCAGTTTTCAAAATAGGAAAAGGGGCTGTCTTGTACCATTTTGTAAATCCCTAAGATACCTCTGTACTTTTATTCAGAGAACCAAGAATGGGTCCTGAGCTAACTAAAATAATCTGCACCTACATCTAGGCGTGCTGGTGCACTCCTATGATCCTAGTACTCCGAGGCTGAGGCAGGAGGGTCACTGCAGCCTGGGCCACACAGTGAGTTTATGGC
>PVKN010001377.1:0-12139 GCA_004027915.1 Capromys pilorides
TTTTTTTTTTTTTTTTTTTTTTTTTTTGGCTTCTTCTCTTGAGAGGGGGCATGCCTTTGTACCTTAAGGTCACAGGATGGAGCCCCACTATTTGGACATGGAGACTTACCGCAGGTAGCTTCACACGGCCCTCCTGGAAAGAGCATGTCTTGGGGTCATGGGTGCATACATGCCGGTATTTACACCAGTGGCAGCGGTATGGGCTCTCCACGCAGGACAGGCACCTGGGCACAGGGGAGAAGAGGCACAGATCACAGAACTGGGTGAACCCCAAGCGCTGGACTTCAGTCTCTTGGGTCTACCAAAATATGAATATTCAGAGAAACCACCCTCAACACAAGACAGGCACCAACCCCTTGGCCACAGGAGACTTAGCTGTTTTGTGGCCTTTTCCCACAAACCTCAGTGCAGGTGTCTCTGGGACAGTTCTGGAATCTTGTATTATACCTCACCATTAGCTGTCCAGCTCTTCCAGGAGTCCATTAGTCTACACACTCCTGAGAGCAGGGACTGAGTCCAAGAATTTTATTGATTTTGACCTTCTTGTATCTAATGAGCAACAGATTATTTCATACATAGCAATACTTAAAATCACATAGCAGATACAATAGGAGCTTCACGCCTGATTTCATCTACCTGTTTTGCTTCACTAGGGGTAAGAGTGGACAGAATGATTAGGCAACCAAAAAAGAAATCCCCAAGTAGCTGCACCCCAAGAAGCCAGGAGAGAACCTCTGGCGTCGAAGCAACTTCCTGCCTGGGAGGGCTGGACACCTCCTTCCACAGGGTGCCAAAGGAAGCTCAGCGCTGTACTCACAGCTGCGCTAACCAGACTGACAGCCCTGAGGTCTCAGCAGTTACCTGCCCTACATGGAGAGGAGCACAGAACAGAATACTAAAGCAAGAATATTATAAGGAGACCTGCTCTGTGGGACCCTGGGGATTTTATGGAATATATATATACTGGGGAGCAAACTCAGGACTTTGCACTTGCCAGGCAGGTGCTTACTCCAATGAGCTATCTCCCAGCCCCCATGGGGCTCCTATGGAGAGCGCGCAAGCAGTTGTATGGAGGTTCTAGAGAGAGGAGTTTTAGGCCTCCTCAGCCTTCGACCGAGTAGCTTTTACTTTCATCTGCTCTATATGTTAAGCTTTCACATGTAATTTCAGTTGAATAAAAGGTTTCTATGAAAAAACAAAATAAAACAAAAAAAAAACCTTGCACCATCAGCAATGTAGTCCAGGGACTAGGGGTATAGTGCAGCAGCACAAGCACCTGCCTGACAAAAGCAAAGTCTTTAGTTTGATTCCCTGTAGTAGAAAAAGAAAAAGAAGATAATGTATTCCACCCCTTCATTTTAAAGAGGAAATGCTGAGCTAACAAGAGCAAAAGCTGAGCAGTGTTTGTGCTATGTGTCAGGTAGGATTCTAATGTTCTGTGTCCTGGCTCTTTCACCTTTCATAGTTTCCAGCAAGAGAAGTAGGGCTTCCATGCGGGGATATTAGCAGCATTGTGTCCCATGTCATGGTTGCTCTGATGAGACAGTGTCCGGGCAGCATCATCAGTTGCTAAAGCTCAGTACTAGCTTGGAAGGAGCATCTAATTGCCTTGTTCTGGAGGACACCAGAGCACAAAGGGCTTACATTTCCTAGCTACCATGACTCCCCAGCCCAACACTATACTGTTCAGATCTTCTGTTGAGAAGAAAATGTTTAAATCAAATAAATCCTGAGCCAGAGCCAGGCTTCCTGCCCTGCCTGCACACTTGCTCTGGCTCCCTCTGGGTCTCATCAGCCTGTGTCTTGACCTAACCTTCAGGCCTCATGGGAGGGGGGCATTCAGGTGAGGTGCTAGGCCACTTGCCCTTCCTAGACACACAAGGGGGCTCTGCTTGCTCCTCAGGGACCTCCTCTGAGCAGGGTGCTGGCTGCTCTGTGCTTTGGGTGAGATGCACCTCAGCAGCTGCTGGAACACAATCAAGTTGGCCAGATCTGTGCCAGAGAAGATGCCTGAGCCAGGCACTTAGATAGCCCACCCCAGGTGTGCACTCTCGCTCCTTCTAGTCTCCATTAAGCCTGCAGATACTAGAAGGGAAAAGGCCCTTTTCCTTCTGGGGCAAATGAGGCCTCCACAATGACTCCATGGAACCATGGTGGTGCCTTTTCTTCTGCACAAGCTTAAGTCCAGGAACAGGGAGCTGAATGAGGCCGGTGCACTTACGAATTATGGACGCTGCAGTTGTAGAAGATGAAGCTGGTGCTGGCAAAAGTCATGCCCGTCTCTTTGGACTTGAGTTGTAGCTGTACAACATGGTGGTCCCCTATAAAGCAGAGCCGGCCAAGAGATTAGGGTCACACTGGCACACATGCACCCTAAGAATAGGGAATCTGCCCCCAGGTGTGTCATCAGCTCTCACAGCTCTGAGTCAGTAATGCCCAACTGAAGAGTAACCCCAAAGCACACACAGGATGCAGCCGTTTGAGGGCATTCTCCCTTCAACACTTCAGCATTTACTGGTCCTAAGTGCTGGGTCACCCACAAAGACACACATACAATGTACACATAGAGAGGGGGGTATTCAAATGTGCATCACATGTCCCACGCCTTTATCAGACACACACACACACACACACACACACACACACACACACACACACACACGAGCAACCAGTGAAATAGCACAGCCCCTCCCAGTGCTACTGTCTCAGCTCTCCAGTGGCTTTGTGGATGTGCACAAGTGTGCCTACCATGGGAGCTCATTTCCCGTCTCTGCAAAGAGAGATCAGTTCTGATGCTGCCTCCTCTGCAGAACCCAGGGCTCCACAGGGCGGGCAGGAGGCACTGGGGTCCTCAGCTGGTGCCAAGCTCGAGCTCGAGCCCATGTTTAATTCACAGCCCTGACCCCAGGTCCCCCACTTCCAGCCTTGTTCTCTGCCTTCCCCAAGAGTCTCATTAATCAATCAGTTCTGAACAAATGTGACAAGCCCAAATGGGAGGGACAGTATGGAATCAATCTGCCCAGGCCAGCCGGGGCCTTGCCAGAGTTGAGCCTCTGTCCAGTCCCATCTTTCCCAGGGCTACTGGACACAAACAACAGGCAGCCGTAGAAAGGTGAGGGAGGACATGTGGGGCAGGTCCAGGTCAGAGACCCAGCCATGTGAGTGGAGGGCTGCAGGGCCCCCAACGACCTGCTTTCTTTCGAGTCCCCTTCAGGCCACCCAAACAGCTCTGCTGCTGTGCTGGCCATGCTTCCACCCACCTTCTCTGCAGCTGCTGCTTGCCTGGAACGTGGTAGATTCTTGTGTGCTAACTTAGGACTGAGAAAGAAGCATATCCCAAGGGCAAAGCAGGAAAACTTCACCCCACCCACCCCCTTCCTGTAGGTAACACACTCACTGGCTCACTTCTTCCTTTGGGCCATCCCTGCTCATAGGCTTTTTCAGTCCTCACATAGCTGGGATGAGCTCTCCTATGGAGACTGTGAGTCGAGCCTGCTGGCTCCTCAATTTGGCCTCTGGGGAGGGAAGTGCTCACCGTTTTCTGTGATGATCCGGGGCACCTCCTTGGCAGCCGGTGAGTAGCAGTGGATCTGATTGCCTACCACCAGCCCATCCATCTCTGACAGGTCCTCAAAGGTACAGTTGACACCCGCTGACAGCTCTGGGACGTTATATGTCTCCAGGACCAGCTGTGAACAGCCAGGCAGGAAAGAGGGAGGAAGAGTGCCAAGGAGGGAAAGAAAAGGTGTAGAATAAATGTAGGAGTGCAAGAAAAAGAGACAGACAAAGGAGAGGCAACGTGAATATAGAGAGGGAGAGATTGGTTTTGTTACAAGAGCATGGAGTAGGAGGTGGGATAGAAATAGAGGCAAAAGTAATCACCTTAAAATAGGAATGCATTTGGCCACTGCAAACGGGAATGTTTGTGTGGTGAGAGGACACAGGGCAGGATCTCATCCGTTAGGCCCAGTTCTGGCCAAACCACATCATCAATCTCTAAGGGCCCACTCTGGGACTTAGAGGACATCAGCACCCCTTCCTCATCTGCGCATGCATTGGTCCTTTGTTTTACATAAAGGTATCATTCCTAGCACCCTTTGCCATTCTTCTGATCATTTTTGGTGGGACCATGTCCCTTAATTTTCTACTCAGTATGAGTGCAGCCTCTTCACCCGTGTTCCTATCCATGTCCCTTTCTTGGTCCCTACTGCACAGCTACTTGGAACATTCCCTGCCCTGGCTCAGAGCTGCTCTTCCTGTTGAGCTGGGCCCAGCCCCCTGAGGAGTCTTGACTCAGATGCCTTTGGGTGGGAAGATCTCTTCCTCCTCAGTCCTGTCCCCACTCACCAGCACGTTGTACTGAGAGACGGAGATGTTGTTGGGATGGACTGTCAGCCGGACACACTGCTTCATCTCTGAGGCAAACCTGCGGGACTCCCTGGACCTCTCACAGCGCTCCTTCCGGGTACACCTGGGAAGGACACACTGATGGGTTACTCAGGAGATGTTCACTCAGTCCAGGAAGGCACAAGCACTGAATTACTAGGCAATTCTAGTAGGACTCAGGATGTGTGAAAACTCAATATACCCAGACCTAACCATTTTATTTCCTTCCTCAAATCCTCCTCCTCCGTGCCCAAATTTGAAAAAGATGAGCATTCCTCTCAGCATTTGTGCAATGCCAATAATTGGAGAGTCATCCTCAACTCCTCTCCTGACTTTCAAATTCAGATTAGGAGTTGACCCCTTCCCCCCCACCCCCCGTACATTTTACCTTACTACTCATCCTTAGCTGTTGCCACCTGCCTCCCCTCTTCGGGAAACTGACATGAGCTGTTTTGTGCCTTTAAGAGCTGGGACAAAAAAATACAGTGGATGCTTTTGCCAAGTGCCATCCAACAGAAAATCAAATTTGTAAGAATATTGTGATTGTCCCTATCTGTGTTACTCTCCAGATCTGACACCATGTGACTGCTATCTCTTCCCTTAAATCAAAATGACCCTAGGAGGTAAATATTTTGAAGCAATTCATGACCTTGAGGCAGCCATGAAACTCAACTATGTCAACACCCAGAAAAGGGACTTCCAGAAGTGCTTCAGAAAGTGGCACTAAAAAGGCAATAAATAGGTTTCAAGTGAGTGGAAATATTTTAAGCACAATTTTGGGCAACTTGTATTTTACTAAACTAATATTTAAACACACTCTCAATTTCAATCTTCTTTGCCTTTGCATATGTCAGTTTATTTTTTTCTCATTTTGTGGCTTTTTAAATTCATTTGAATAAGAAAGAAATAACAATGAGACGGTTTCAAAACACAGTAGGACAGCCACGGTAATTAATATAATGTATATTGTTGTCTTCATAGTAGTTGTTCAGAATACAAGATGCAGTCGGTTTAGTTTTGATAAGACTTCCCCAGCTTCCTTAGCAGACAGAAGAGAAATGTGAGTGGATGGGAGAGAGAGCAGAACTGGTCAAAGGAGCGAGAATAGCAGTACATACTCCAAATGGTAATTCCAGTTGTGTGCCACTGGGGCACTGCTATATAGATTTGCCATTACTATTTAATGCTCTGTGTAGTGCAAAGTGTGCGTTGCTGGTGTGACCTGAGATCCTACAGTCTTCACTGATGAGGCCTTATGAAAGACAAAGTAAGCCATGCCCAAATGCATCCATGGCATGAGTTCACTGCATGGAGGTATCTGAGTTTCAGGAATGGTATTTAGCATGAGTCAGATAAGCTTTGTGAAGGCAACTTTGCAGGGTGTCTGCAATTGGAGAGGTCTGAACAATGGGGTGTGGATAAGCAAGAGGGACCAACTGAAATAAGATGAAACTATGGAGAGAGAAATCAGTCCCGAGTTTCTCTTTTGGTCAGAGAGAATAGGAAAGTCCGAGGAGCTGTTGTGGAGTAAGAGCAAGTTCTGGTAGGTGTCTGGTAGGAAAGAGAGCAGTCAGAGGTAGGAGCCATGCCACCCCATTGACCATCTGTTAGGCCTTAGCAGTCCTAGCAGTGGACACTTGGAGATTGATGGAGTGGTTTGGCCAAAATTGGGCTTAACGGTTGGCTAATGGGGTGGCCATGCGTAAAGAGGCATATCTTCAAGAGACAGATCGGTGTGGTGTAGGCCAAAGAGATGAAGGAAAGATTCCCCTTGGCACCCCTGAGTGGTTCTTGGGGTTGCTCTCAGGGCCAGAAGAAACTATGAGTGCTTGTCTTCCAGCCATGGGAAAGAAGACACCTTTGCCCATAGCAGGAGAAATACAATGAAGAGCCTGGCTGAGCGGAGAATTTGACTACCAAAAGGGGAGCCCCTGAAGACAATGCCCTAGGCCTATCTTGCTAAGGAGGAGGTGCAAAGGAGAGAGATCAACAGAAAGATCTTAGGGCAGGCTGGGTGTGTAACACAAAAGTAAAAAAGCAAGCAATCCCAAACAATGCAGTGGTGGCCACTAGTTGCGAATGGTTTACAAAGCACTGTGATTAGGGCTTGGATTTTATAGCACTTGAATCTAGCGACAGTGCCTGGACAAATCCTCCATAGAGGTCAAAAAAACTGCAGAAGAGAGTGGGTAAGTAACCTGCCTAGGTCACTGACTAATCGGAGATAGTATCGGACACAGAGGAATGCAGAGTCTCTATTTCCTCCCGCTGAGAATCAGCTCCCTGAAGCTTCTAGACTTTAAAGTGAGGGATGGACCCTCTTGCTGCACAGTAAACCCATTTTCTTTGCCATCTTAATGCTTCTATATGTCCTTATGGCAATTTAAACATCTCCCCTCCATCTTTTTCCCTTAGCTAATGACTTTTTCTGCTGTCCCCTGGAAAGCGCCTCAGATACCACTGCAACTTGCAGAATGAAGCTGAATCCTCTAGGGTCCCTCCAAGAAACCCCAACACACAAGGAAAAGGTCAGATGGAGTCTGCTTAGCCTGTGGCACTCTTTGGCTGCTCTAGCAGACCAATGGCAAGGAAAGTGTCTGCCTCAGTCTTGGGAGTTAATTTACCAGGCCAGCTCCACTGCGAGGACTCCATTACCTTCAGCCATTAAGCTAATGTTATGGACTTTTCCAGAGTGTCTGCACTGACATGGCTATTAATAGTGTTATTACTCCCATTAACAGCAGACCTAGAGAGCTGGCGTGGGCTTGAATTATTCACTGACTCCCCAACTTTGAAGTTCCTGTTTCTAAGAGCAATCAGTAGATCTAAAAAATGTCTTTGATTAAATTATATATAGAGAGAAATGGAGCTGCTACCAGGCCAAACATTACCTGGAGTTACCAAGTAGAGATTCAGGCAGAAAAGAGAGGAGTTCTACTCTTATCCAAGGTAAAGGGGAACAAAGCTAGCTGAGGCCAAGTTTGATCTGCATTATTTTCCACTTTTAAATTTCATAGGGTTGCATGCTGGCAGAGCTCCGGAGACACCTGAACTAATTAATCATCACTTTGCCCCCAAATATAGGTAATTCATGTATAGTTTACAATTTTAAGCACTCCAGCTAACTATAATGTTGGGCTGACTAACTACTTAGTTGGTTCATCATTGTCCTCATCTATAAAATGGGGACCAAATAATACATACCTAATATGGTTTTTTTATGTGGATTAAATGATACGACAGCAAAACATTTAGAGCAGGGCATAGCTCTAAATAAGTCCTTGATAAATATGAGCTCATACTACCAATTCACTTCTTCTCTGCCTGCCCACTTCTACCCCTCCCAGCTATAACTGATATGCAAGCACCAGTCTTCTCATAGACCAGTTCAGAGGGCAAATCAAAGAAAGACAGGGAAGGATTCAGCAGTTCTTCTCATAACAAGGGAGGAGGGCAACCCAGTGGCCAGGAGGGAGGAACAAAGAAGGAAGAAGTATAAGCTGTAGCTTTGTTTTCTTAATAGCTGTCAAATGGTATTGAGGACTCAGCTCTCTTAGTATAAAGTCAAGTTTAAGGTCAGAACCACGGATGCTTTGACATTTCTTCTATCCTTCAGGGCCCAGGAGGGCGGAGACTGCACATGTCCAGAAGCACAGACAATTGACCTTAAATGTGATAGCATAATGGAGGGATGGAACACACTGCTTCTGAAGTCTTATGGGGTCTGTCAAGGTGATGGTCTTTTGCTCTTCCAGGACTGTGATTTCTGTGATTTCCCATTAGCCTGGGCCAGAGGCAGGGAATACGTAAAGGGTTAATTTATGACTCCTAGAGGGGCTACTAAGAGGTTCCTTCCAAAGAGGCTCTTTTAAAAGCAGATGCCCCCTGCCCCCAAATCCACCGTAAGGGCACACTTGAGATAGAAAGGAGACCAGTACTTCACCCAGTCCCCAGCTAAGAAAAACAGAGCTTGTAGGGGCAGAGAAAATGCATGTTATGTGATTTCAAATTTTCCAGACAATTGTCTCAGCCACCATCATTTTTACTCCTGCTCCAAACACATATCTGCTGATGGCCGGCAGAAAGCAGGTTGCAAGGGGACACACCAAGCCTCAGCCTCCCAAGTTAGAGCTCTTCACTACTGGGCATTTCTTGCCTCCCTCTGTCACTCCACTCTGTCTGTACAGCAGACCTTCAGGCTTAGATCAGAGGGAAACCAGCTAACAGCCCTGGGGAGAAAGACTCTGGGTCTCTGGAAGGGGTTATTATTCAAGCCAGTGGTTCCAATGAGATTATCCTCTCTAATGAAGCAGCTACCTCCGCCCACCCCTAAGCCTAAACTTTCACTGCTGGAGAATTCCCAGTCAAGTGGAAAATTAGACAGGAGAGGAATGGAGAAAGAAAGGGGATGAGAGAGAAGGAGAGAGGTAGTGATTAAGTTCAGTAGAAATTAATTTCTAAACACAGAGATACAAATATTAGCTCCCAGTGCTGTTGGCAAGGCTAACAAATTTGGCCACGGAAATGAGGTTCTCTGTGAGGCTGACCTAGGCTGGCACCGATGCAACAGGGGCCATTGCTGGTCCCTCTATCCCAACCCTCAGCCTAGGCCGCCTGGGGGTGGTTCTCAGAACTCACTCCTTCCTCTCCTACAGATGATCCCTAATTCTAAACACCTTGTCTATGGCTTGTGCTTAAAGTGCACCACTGAGAAATCTGCATTTGGAACACATAGACTCTGAAAAGGAAGAGATGTGGGCTAGGGGACATTCCCAAGCAGGCCTTGGTATAGTTTTAAACTTGAATGCTTCCTAAAGGCCCAGGAGGTGGAGATGGCAGACTGTTTAGAAATGGGGCCCAGTAGAACGAAGCTAGGTAGTGGAGGGGGTTGTCTTTTGGAACTCAGGGTCCTTCTTGGTTTCCTCTCGGCTTCCTTCCTGCCATGAGGGGAAGAGCCTTCTCTGCCACATTTCCCCAGCATAGTTATGTGCTCCCACCAGCCCAAAGCAACAGGGCCAGCCAGCCATGGACTGAAACCTCCCAACTGGGAGCCATAGCAAATCCTTCCTTCTTTAAAGCTGGCCATCTAAGGTATTTTGTCCCAGTGACATAAAGCTGACTAACTTCAGAGGCCTGATAGAAAAGTTAAGAGAGTTTAGAATGCCTGCTCTCAACTAGACCATGGGAGACACTTTGGTTATTGCTATTACATCTGGAGCCTCTGAAAAGGGACAAGAGCATGTTTCCTAACTGTTCTCTTGTCCTCTCGAGGAGTATCCACAGACAGTGCACACACATCTATGTAACTTGGGGGAAGGCAGAACAGGAGGCTTTTGTAGGAAAAGTGTTCTTATAGAAGGCTGTGGACAAGCTGAGTCAGGATTCCAGCGTTCATTGACTGACACCAGGGTCTCATGGAAGTGTCTGTAGGTTGTTGCACTTAAATGCAAAAACAAAGCCCAACACAAGAAAGCCAAGGTCGTTTTATAATGATCCTTCTGCTACTAGCTGCTGACAACTGATCTCACCATTATCTTTAAGGATCTAAATCCAACCTGAGTGGCTCCTGATAGTGAATTCATACTTGCTTCCTGCAAGAGATCACAGGACTTAAAAGAGGCAGGGGATGCAGAGGGAAAGTGGAACCCCAGGAGCCCCAGAGGCTCTGCAGCAGCCCAGGGCCTGCGCCACCTCTGTCCGCTGCCATGTTGGGCTGCATGCTGTACTACAGGGCCATGCTGTACTTGGGGTCCTAAGTTAGACTCTCGCCCTGGCTTCCTTTTAGCCATCCTCCCAACAGATGATCCACTGAACTAACACCTTCGGTGTTAGCAAGAAGAGGCCCAGGGAACGTCCTCTTACCCAAGGAGCCAAATTATGACCTGCAGTTGGTTGCCCAAAGAGAAGATGAATGGAGTGTCTCTCTCTTCTCTTAGCTGATGGGCAGCACTGTATAGACTACTTATATCCACTAGGGTTGAGGAGAGTTTAGGAAAGGAGAAGTGGGGAGTGTGCTGGAGCGGGGAGAAAGTGAGAGAAGGCAAAGGCACATGTATCACAGCTAAGCCATTCTCTTTCTAGTCTAATTGTCAACAGGGGCAATGTCACCTGGTTCTTGAGACACTGCAACTGTGACCTTGATTGATTGTGGTCAGCCTCGAACTGCACTTTATACAACAGCCTGATGTTTTCATGTCCATTAATGTCACTAAGTCCAGCAGGCTTGGTGCAGGGAAGCACTTTGTTCTATGCAAACTGCACTGCTCTCCCTCCAGTGGCCCCGTGGGTGTGCTGGCACGTGGGGGTCTGTTTGTCTAGCCTTAGAGCTAGCCCAGCTCTGCAGGCTGTCCCTAAGAAGCCAAGCCATCAGCCAGGGAGGGGCACTGAGAGCTTCAGGGGACCACAGGGCTTTCTAATTCATAGGAAAAGATGGATCTTCTGATTTACAATACTTTAGTCATGAAGCACATGCTGTATTTGCATACGTGCATATATGCTTCTGTGTGTGTGTGTGTGTGTGTGTGTGTGTGTGTGCATGTGTGTATATTGGAAGTTAGGGGAGGGAAGGAGACTTTCCCAGGGTGGCAGGTGGGTCCACTACCTAGCTTCCCCGCCTGACTAAGCTGCCCAAGAGGAGGAAGACCTTCCAGGAGCGGGTTGGTTCCAGCCACTCCTCTTATTTGCCAAGAAGTAAAGAGGGGAGCTCTAGGGTGTAACTAGCCCGCACTGACATGGCCATGGATGTCATGACTGCTTCAGGCATAAGCGAGGCTCTCTGCACAACCCTCCTTTAGCTTTTACCATGGCTGTGCTGTGATTCTTCTCCCCACCATTCAGAAGTCTGGCAGCTAAATCCAGACTGCGCCCATCCAGAGAGTGGCCCTTAGGTCTGACCCCTCCCTCTCACACTGCATAGCACTAGCTTTCCTTTCCCCTCACTTCCTGCTTCTTGGCAAAGACTATTAGAAGAAAACAAGGGAGTCCTGGCAAGGAGCCCATGCCAACACAGAGGGGAGGGCCTTCTCCCAACAGAAGAGATCTGGGGGAGGCGGGTCCTCAGGGGCAGGAGGCTTCATAAAAGCAGAACCGATCTTCTCCCTGTCATCTTGGGTTATATGAGCCTCCCAGGAATGACGCTGATGAGTCTTCCCAGAAAAAGAACTGTCTGGGCCAATCGATGTGGCAGGCCCTGCTGGCAGGAGGGCTGCTGCAACCTACTGAGACCCAGCTAGGCTTCTGTGTCTGGGCATGAGGCCAAGGGAGAGGGAGCTGGGAGGGGGCTGAGGACCTGCTAATGCTGGCCACTTGAGGGACCCTGCCAGGCCCAGGACAGGACACAGCTGTGACGGGCCAAATGCAGACTGGGCTGTAGGTTGTCTTTCACCTGCACCCGAGTCAGAACAGGTGGGCTCAGGCACAGAGCAATTTCCTGGGAACACAGGCTCAAGACTCATGGCCAAATAAATACCAGCTTTGTTGAGCTGTTGTTGTCATTAGAAAGGGTGGGGCTGTGGGCTGTAGAAGAAGGCAGCAGCGGTGACCCTTCTCACCCTGGCATGGCAGGATTGGCGGGGGGTGGCAACGGCAGGAGGGGTTACATTACAGGAGCATTGCTTAAGCATGTTCAGTTTGCAACCCCCTGGTGACCTTGGCAGTACAAAAGCCCATTCAGCCAGGAGGGCCACCTGTTAGTAGGGGCCTTGTCCTCAGGCTGGCGATGCCTGAGTTCTCTCTCCTTGTCTCTTTCTGGAAT
>PVKN010001377.1:12239-53088 GCA_004027915.1 Capromys pilorides
ATGTTACAACTATCTTTCTCCTTACAATCATCCTACAACCATGGGGAAACTTGACCAAAGCACTTGAGAAAACAGAGTGGCCTTTACACCTCAAGAACACATTCCTTTGTTATCTGTCCTAGTCTTCCTGAGGGCTCGACTTGCTGAGGCCACCCAGTAAGTGACAGGGTCATCTAGCACAGGATCCTGCCCAGGATGGGAGCTTAACAACTGCATTTTCTTATTTTACATTACTGTAACTCATTAAAGTAGACATGCCTGACATCACATCTGCAAGTCGCAGGTGAGAACACAGGGACATTGGGGGATATAGCACCTGGATTTGATGACAGATGCTCACAGTTCATGTCTATGGCTGCTTTCTCTCTTTCAGAACAGCCTACACTTCCCCTTAGTCTTAGTCCATTCCTCTGTTAGTACAGAGGGGAAACTGAGGACACACAAGAAGAAGGATCTGTGACCTTCTCCTCTCATTTCTGCTAAACTCAGCCATGGGGACAGGAGCCTCTGCCACTTTCTCAGAGCCTTGATGTCTCCACAACTCACAAGCCTCAGTGACATGTAGGGCCAGAGCCATGTTGCAGCAGAAACCAGCACAGACATGGAAACTTGCAGGCCCAAATCATCAGAGAAGGTCCAGCTCTCCCCTACAGACTTGCATGGGGAGCACGCAGGAAGCAGCTGAGCCATCTTTGACCACTGTGAGGCAGTGGGTTTGGAGCTTGGTCTCTTTTGGAAAGGCCTCATTGTGTATGACAAGGAAAACTTCCCTTCTTCCCACAAAACATCATTCAGGGGACTCATCTTGACTTCCCAGAGTCCATTTGTACTTTGGGAGCAGTGCCAGCTTCTGAAGCAGGCCATGAGTATGTGCTTCTAGCTTTGGTTGCCATTGACCTTGGAGTCAACTTGTGTGCAGTCTTTGCTCTGCCTCTGAGTTTTGTGCATCTCAGTGTGGCTCAGTGACTCTCCATTTTTCCCTACCATAAAATACCTTGAAGGACTTCAGTATCTCCTCAAGGAACTCAAGTCCTCATGACACCTAAGAGTGTCACCAGAGATGGGGAAGGAGCCTGTTGACTTAGAGAGGATGTGTTAGAATTTAGGTTTCTAGCATTCAGAATTTAAGAGAGTGTTTTTTTCTTTGGGAGGGGAGAAAGAGAACCTGACTTCCCCCTTTCTTACAGCTAAAAGTTATTGGTAAACGCCATTGGTCACATAGCAGTCTTAGTAGGAAAATGAAAGTCTTCTCCCTAATTTTAATGTGTATCTAATTGGAAAGTGTACTTTCAGGTGCAATAGTTGTGTTGGGACCAAGTTTTATTGGAATAGGATTAAACTATGGTTGTCATCTCCAGATAGCAGTGCTAAGAGTCTCCAGGTGTCTACAAAATAGCTTCAGGTTCCCTGTCCTTATTTCTTGGCTGCTTGTCTGTCCTTTATGTCCTACCGTTTGGTTCATTTGCCATGATACCGTGTGTCTCTGTTAGAACACTGTTGGCTTCCTCTCAGTTCTAGACAACACGATGGAGCCAGCACAAGAGAGTACAATGGGTGTGTGCCAGCACCTGGGGAAGGCTTCCATGGCCAAGTAACTCTGGGCTCAATGCACTGACAGCCACCGATGGGTGTTTTGACAGCAGACAGAGGGTCCTCAGGTGGTACACCCTTGAACTGCACATCTAAGTACCAGAAAGTTCCACAGAGGAACCAGAAGGTGTGTTAAGTAGGCGGCAGCTATGTTGCAACAGCTCTACTGCAGCACTGAAGCGATCCATGAAAGCTTAAGAGAAAAGCCCGCGACAGCTGCTTCATACAGCCACATCACCACGAGGGAAGTCCCAGGATCTTGCTTCCTCTGGCTCTGCACGGTGTACCCAGTGCAGTGTGCAGGTCCTGGTTGCCACGCCCCTCCCCGCCCCCATCCTGCCATTTTCATGTATTTCTTATGAAAACTGAGACATTAAAGTGAAGTGAGAAAGAACAAAAGAAAGGAGATACAAAGGATACAAAGAAGGAAGAGTAAGGGAAGGAGAGAAGGGACAACAGAGGCAAGGAAGAGGGGTGCGAGAGAACAGCAGAGGAAGACCACCACAGGGGCCGGCAGGAGGCAGTACTCACACGTTGTGCAGCACGCACCAGCCACAGTGGGGGTCGCCAGCGCCAAGGCACTCACTGCAGCTCCGGTACTGACTGCAGGACTCCACAGGAACTCTGGTGAGCTAGGACGGCACAACAAGGAGAGAGCAGTCATGATTCTGCCGAACACCCACTGGAAGAGATGCTGTTCTAAACATCATCACGTCACCTGAAACGCTGTAGGAACGCGAAAATGCTTAGAGACCCAGAGTGGAGGGAGGCGCGTGATCCCACGGGAGCAGGTGACTGCACAGTGTTCGGGAGATACGGCCCTCTGCTATGATCTTAGAAGTCTCCATAGAGTTCATATTGAGTTGTTATAAAAGACGCTTACGTAGTGCATTTCAAAATTTTCCCTCCACTCCACCCTCAAAATCCTCATCAATGCAGTAAAGCACGATGCTCACTCTTTCTCCATCTTTTGCTCTATTTTTGCCAGAGTGACTTTTTTTCCTTCTAGCCATTGCATCAAGTCTCCACACTTTTGATGTTGCAGAAAGCATTTAGCCCAGACCAAGAGCTTCCTCTCCTCTTCCTCCTGCCCTTTTCATAAATGTTTAACTCATTGCCTGAGTGTTCCTCATCCTCTCTCCTTCCCCAAATGTTGGCCAACTGGCTCCCAACTGGCTCTACACATTTTCTGATGGCGCATTCACAGCGCAGCCTTGCTATTTTGCCTCCTGCCCACACCCTTTTCATGACTTGCGGTTTCCTCTCCAACCCAAGAACGTTATATTAACTTTCACCAGCAGCTTGTTAATGTAAAATGTTAAAATGTTCCACATGACATTTTCACTTATCCCAAATGCTTCCATTTCCTGTGTGCTCTTAGATATCTTTTGCATTTCTTTGTTCTCTAATACAACTTTGCCTTGATGTCTCTTTATGTTTCCCAGTGCTTGCTACATAGTAGGTCCTTAATAAAAATTCTTGAGATCCAATAGAATTTTTATTTTCCTTTTATAGCCCTAGCTCCTAGTCCCCATTTTGCCAGTTTCTGTTTTTAAAATTTCCTTTTCTTCCTTAAATCATTCTTTCCCTTTGAGGTGCTTTTTTTTTTTTTTTTCTTTTTAGAGGACTTCCTGCCTCATCTTTTACTTAAAGCTAGAAGAATTTGATGAGGTTGTCACTTGCCGTTTCTCACCATCAGACACATCGGGCACAAAAGTCACCAGCAGGCATAGAAGTCTGTAAATGGGACTGACCTGGCTAGGCCCTCTGTACTCACCAACAAATGCAGATGCCGTGTTGTCCCTGCTGTTTCGTAGGACATCTGCCTCTATAAAATTATGTCCACTTGGCAGGCGCTACTTGTAACTCATGTATAGGGAATCTGGCACCAGAGTCTGCCCAATTAGTCTTGAGTCTCTTTTGGAATTAATTAATAATTAATTTCAAGTCCCATGTGACCTCTTTTGCCTTCGATTTCTTATTCCTTTTATATATCTTTTAGTTTTCTAAAATACACATTTATCCTTCTAAATGACCATTCTGCGTTTGTGCTTCTTTCCAGTTACCTTTTAGCTTCTTCTTCCTATTTTTATAGCTCTGCCCTTTGCCTTTCCTTGATGTCTGTTTTGCATGCTTAGAATTGTGTCCTTCCTTCTATGAGTATGCATGTAAACTTCTTTGGCCTTCCCTGGTCCTGGCTGTCTGTACCTTGCTATCTTCATAACAAACCTCCAGCATCAGCATCTTACAAATTACTCCACTCGCTCCGCATGCAGCCAGGGAGTCACCGTATTTGTTTTGCCTGTTTAATTTCTCTTACCCTCCAGAAGTGAGGTCACATGTGCCACTCACGTAAGTACATACCCAGTGGTTCCCAGCCTGAAGGCCTCAGACTCCTAGGAATTCATGAGTGGGAGTGAGGTTCACAAGCTGCTTTCAATATTTCCAAAACCTAATAAAATTTGGATTGGTACTATTTTAATATTTTTATGCATGCTCATGATGTATGCCCATATTAAAACTATGAAATATATTATTGCTTAATAAACAGTTTGTTTAGTAGACACAGTCTTTCAAAACATGATGCCCTGAGGGGGAAATATAATAAAAGGGGCCATAGATGGTGAAGGCTGGAAGCATAAGTGCATAATAATGCTTTCATATGTTCCAGCTGCTTGTCTGGCACTCCATATTTTGCATGGGCTTAAAGAGAAAATCATGGCTTATTCAATCAAAAGCATTTTCCTGGCTTAAACTTAATTAACATCTTTCCCAGTTTCTTCTATTGACCAGTTCTCTAATCTGTCTTGGATGGAGTGTGCCCTAGGATTCCAGAGTGCCGCACTTTAAGTGAAGGGCCAGCTGTTTGGTGATTTTGAAACTCTCACATTCTGTATTCTAAAAAGATCTTGTAACTGGTGCTTAATAATATCAAGACCCCGGGACTGTGAAGTCCTTCCTCTCGTGATTTCCAACAGCAGGTTGCTTGGTTGATTGGAAAGACTGCAGATCCTTGCAGAACTAGGTTCAAAGCCTGGCTGAGACACTTAACAGCAGTGAGGACCTGTGGTCTCTGAGTCTGATATTCCTTACCCTTAAACATGGAGAGGAAAGTGTTTGCTAACCTAGTTTCGGTAAATCCTCTCACACTTTAAAAGGGACAGTTATTGTCATTGCTATCTTCACCAATAGTGTCTTATTTATCTGTACTGTCACTTTGAGTTCCACATCTACCCCTGAAAACTGTCCTGAGAGTCTTCCAAGGCCTCATGAACTCCTTTGGGAGTTGGACAGACTGGAAAGCCCTTTGCTTCTTTAGTGTCTTCATGGTGTCATTTCACCCTTGAACTATGGCCTCTGAAGATAATCACCTGGGCCCCAGTAGAAGGTAACTTCTACTCTTTTTTGTTATAAATTTTATTCATTTTAATGAGAAAAAAAGATAAAATTGCAGTGAAACAGTTTCAAAACAGGTTAGTAGGATGTTTACAATAATTAATACATTGCATATTGTTGTCTTCATAGTAGTCATTCAGAGGACAGGATGCAGACATGATATTCTGTTTAAACAATGTTAGTACAAAATTTATTCCCAGTGAACTAAGAGAAAGTAGCTGTATACCTATCCTAACTCTCTTGCATATATATCCGAAAAAGGAGGGTACGTTGGGAGCCACTAAGCTAGGAAATCAATCAAATGTGTGTAGGTGGGATCAGGCCTCAGTGCCTAAAACAAACAAGCTACCTCACTGCTGAAATGAACATCCTGTCCGGTTAAGGTTTGCTATCAGTTGCTAGACAACCTAGTGTCACAAGTTAATTAACTTCACAAAAGTATAAATAAAGGACAGTTTTGTCACCCTCTACTCTTAAAGGTAAGCATCCCAACTATTTTTTTTTTTTGTTCTTGCATGTTTTTTCCATCTCTGTGTCCCATTGTTTTCCTTACTTCTGAACTTGACCTAGGTTTTCCTCACTTTTTTTAAAGCATGTACACTAAAACTGGGAGCCACAGAGGGGATACTCCCACACCAAGGAGAAGAGCTGTCATTATTTGGGAGGTAAGTGCCATATCCCTCCCCTTTTGAGGACCTCCTCAGGGGAGGCAAAGACAAGCAAGATCTTCCAAGTCCCTCCAGCAAGCAAAACCCTGCTGCCCTAGCCCCATATCTCCTTGTGGTAATTATGGAAGACAACAGAACTTTTCCTAATACTTCAAATCACTCTTCCAAATTGAATGTAGTCCAGCCTATCATCTTGGTACAAATGTGTAATCTGATGTCCTTGGTCATCTTCCACACCTTGCTAGTACATTGCATAGGGGAACAGATGGCTTCTGAGCCACCTCACCCCATGACTCTTTCTCTTCCCAAATATCTACATTTTCTGCCCACATCCTACACCAAACAAAGCTGTCTCTCCATCCCCCACCTGGGCTTCTCTCCTGACCCTGGAACACAAACCACTCCAGATGCAGAGCCACACGATTAATTAAAACTACCCCACGCTGATTAAAGTCCTAAACTACAGTGCCAGGCATGCTAATTAACTGAGTGAGGGAATTCAGACCACAGGAAGAGGTGAAAAAAGAAAGTCATGGCACAGGGGACAGGAGGCGGAGTTCTGTTTAGAGAATAAATCAGATGACAAAGTGACCTAAGCTATCATAATGATAAACGATCTCAGAGACCACAAAAGATTGAGGTCCGTTCCCTGGTCACTGGTCTCCAGGAGACACACTGATTGATATGGTTCTAATATCTTTATTGCTTCTGAAGGCAGGAGCCCCGCCACCACTAGGGACCTCCTTGAATGCCTCCTCCGAGCTGGAGGGTGCTGTGGCGGCAGTTCTCTTGGCACGCTGTCCTGGCTTTGTGCTGAAATTTAGGCAGTATGGCAGTTCTTTAAAAGGTTAAACACAGATTATCCTATGACTCATTAATTTCACTTCTGGATAGAACTCAAAAGAACTGTAGGTAGGGTCTGAAAAACACATCTGTGTGCACATGTTCATAGCAGACTCACTCATCAGAATCAGTAGCCGAACTGTGGAAAACACTCAGCTGTCCATCAACATAAAAAAAGGATAAATAAAATATAGCATACACATACAGTGTGGAATATTATTTAGCCTTAAAAAGGAAATAAATGTTGGGTGAATGTTGAGAGCATAAAGCCAAGTGACACAGGCCAGACACAAAAGCACAAATTCATGTTTCTACTGGTATGGGCGTCTGTGGAATCACAAAGAGAAAGAAGAGTTGTAATTGCCAGGGTTTGGAATGAGCGAGAAATGAGTTATTGCTTCACAGGCAAAGAATTTCAGTTTGGGAAGATAAAAACAAGCTCAGGAGATGGATGCTGGTGAAAGAATTTACCACCACAAAACAGTTAGAAAGAGGCAAAATGGTCTGACATTATTAAAATTTTATTACAATTAGAAATTTTGTTTCAAAGATAATCTTTGGAATGGGCTTTCACACAAAAGCTCCTCTTCACCATGGTCAATAGGTGTGGAAATACCTGCTCTTGGCTCAGCTTTCTGGATGGGTGGGTGTCTCAGGTACTCTTCTCTCATTGCTGGGACAAAAACCCGACACCCAAAATGAAGGAAGGAAAGGTTTGTTTAGCTCACAGTTACTGGAGGCTTCAGTTCATACTCAGTCAGCTGCAAGGCAGACTGGTACATGGCAGAGAGCAGCAGTTCATGGCAGCAGAACAACTGCAACAGGGGCAACAGAGGGAGTCTCTCTGTCTCTCTTATGTTACATTCAGACTGTCTGCCTCAGGCTATCTGTTTAAGGCCATGCCCATAATCCCAGCAGTACTCAGACCATAATCCCATCAGTACTAAAACACAAAATCTGAGTGGAATGAGTCAGTCTCAAACTGTAGAAGTCCCCACTCCATGATTGCATGAGGCTTTGTGGGGACAACTAGACACAAATCATGACAGTGGGGAGCAGCCTTGTTGGTAGACTAATGCATTTGTGTCCATGAAATATTCTGAGATACTTTGGTGAGGACTAAAGATCACTATGCTTTTCAATCTCAAATGGACAGAAGGTTTTGGATTGAATGTCTCCTATCATATATCTTTATGGAAATGGAAATGGCCCTGTTATTTTTGAGGTATGGAGGCCTACTTCCTGATTTGAAAAAGAATGCCATATCCTTGCTCCAAAGAGAAGCCTTTCTTGCCTTGTTCCCCCTCCAAATGGCAGAAAAAAGAAGCTCATAATCCAAATAATTCAGGTGATTTAAAATAGCCTCTGACTTTAGAAAATTATCCTGTTCTTCTTAGCCTCTGCTTTGGCATTTTCATTTCCATTGTGTTCACTGGGCTCTTTTCCACCTGCAATATCTCTTCCCTTAGATTGCCTTTCTTAGCGTCCTGCTGATCTTCATTCATTCTGCTGCCGCCACGGTGTTATGGTTTACACTGAGGTTTTCCCCAAAGGCCTCACGCACTCACATGGGGGTGCTGAGCTGACTTGACCTGAGGAGGTGGGGTCTGGTCAGGGGAGGCAGGTTGCTCAGGTGTCACTTGAAGGGCTTTGGCTACCTTCCTGGCTCCTGGCTACACCTTCTGCTCCTGACTATCATGATGTGATCAGCTTTGCTCTGCTCAAGCCTGTGCACCATGCCTTCCTTCCTTGGAGCGTGGTAACTGTGGACTGAAACCTCTAAGAACCATGAGCCAAAACAAGCTCTTCCTCCTTTGAACTGCAGGTGCTGAGCACTATATCTCACCCATGAGGAAAGTGACAAAGACACAAGGTAATCTTTCTTAAATAACGTAGTTCTACCTGGTTTTGAGATATTACAAACAAGATCATCCTTTACTTTTACAAATAGGATCACCTGTGCCATCATCATCATCATTATCTTTTTTATGTGTCCAGCCTGTGACCACGGGCTAAAAATTTACAAAACAGTGACCTAGGATAAAAAGGTGCTGGACAACTAATGACAGAGAGAAGGAAAAAACAAAACAAAACAAAACAAAACAAAACAAAAAAACAGAAAAACTTCACGCAGGACTTCAACTGCTGGCCTTCACTTATATGAGTTTCTGCATTTGGTGAGCTGAGCCCATATCCTGGGAGGCTCAGGGGCCTGGGTGTGGTCAAGGCAGCTGGAGAAATTGTTCCCAGGAGGCCTGGCCCCTGTCTGGTTTCCCTGCTTCTACGAGACCCTCCCCCTCTGCCTGTTGCTGTTCATACTGTGAGGAGCACCTGCTGCTCTGCTGATTACATTCAGCAATGCTCCGTAGATGCGGTGCACGGGCTCTGTGTGTGTCTCTCATTTGTTTAAGAATTTGACATCCTGGTCGAAGTGTGAGTTATTACTCCATCTCTACTTTATAATTGGATGCTAATGCCATAGTGGCTACATTGAGCCTGATGGTTGGAGTTAATTTAAATGTCCAAAAGGCTTCTTAAGTACCCAATTTCCTTCAAAATTGTCAAAAAAGAAAGGGAAGAAAGAAGCAAGATGACCCATTAAGCAACTCCAAGATGCTGCGGGGAGGCTGTCACGCTGCACAGATGCAGCACTTGGTGCCGTCCTTCATGCTGTCTTCCCTCCTCCTGCTTCTAAGGGAGGGTCGGGTTGGGAAAAGTTTGCCTCCTTCCAGGGAGTATTAACTCAGGCATGCACACACATCTCAGTGGGCTGGTTTTGGAGAGGCAATCACAGCCTCTCCATGAGCTTTTCTTGCTTTGGTGGCCTCCATCTTTCCAGGATTCATTTCTGCTGACTTGGGGCCATTCAAGCATGTCCTAAAGTCTCACCCTCCCCATGATAGGTTCAGAGCTCTTCACTGCCATGGCCGAGCAGCAGCTCAGAAAGCTGCTCCAGGTGCCTGGATCCCCTCCACTTACATGCTCTTTTCTCAGAGCTGGCAGATCTTTCTGAAATTAGCAAACTAGTAAGAAACTCAGAGACCAGGAGGCTAGCCATAGGTTTTACAATTGTTTTATAAGTTGCAACTCTAAAAGCAACCTTTTGTATACTTAACCTTGCTAAGGTCTCATGGAGAATAGGGAGGCAAGGCATATTTCTGTTCCCCTTGACTGCGAGTGTAGCCTGTTTGGGCAAGAGGTAGGTAGAAAGCACAAGACAATAACTCCTTGTGATGTACTTATGCGTCTGCCTTCCCTTTGCTTCCTTCATTGCCTCAAGAGGAGCTTCCTCAGGTAGCTGCTTCCTCTTCACTCTGGGCCAAAATCACTTACAGGGAGCAAGACTCAATCAAACTCAAAGCCTCAAAACAAGCCCAGAGGTTCAGCTTGGGGCAGAACTTTGCAGTTCAGTTTGGCCACACTGCTCTCACGTAATTGCTCTGCAAAGCCATGATCATGAGAATGAATGGCTACTGGACGCTTTTGAATTTTGCATTGGTGCTTTATACAGTTCTATTATGGCAATAGCTAGCTGATAAACAGGAGGTAGGCAGAGAATCACAGCAGGGGACACGGGGCTTGTGAGAGTCAGAGGGGCAGAGGTCAAATGGAAGGGAGATGAAATTGTAGCATGTAGCACGGATGCATTAGTGCTGTGCTGCTAACGAGCCTTTGCCTGGGTTCTAGCATATTCCTTCCCTCCCCACATCCACGCCAATGTCACAGACATGGACACTGAGGTTAGATGGAGCAGCTGTGTGTGCAGGGATTCTTTATAGCTAGGTCCAACGTGACCAATGGACATTCTTATGCTCTCTTAATTCTATGATTATGGATCCAATTGGCGGATCTCAGGAGGGACCAGGGCCAGATAGAGTACCAGAAAGGACTCGGAAAGGAGAGGGCATCTCTCTGGAAGCACAGACGCTCTTGGTTCTGCCGTCCAAATCCCCTTGCTGCCCAGTGTCCAGAAATGATTTTATCTATTTGGCAACAATAAGATCTTCTCAAGAATAGTTTGTCTTGGACTTTGCATTTCTGCTTGTGCATGAGCTAGGCACTAATCCAGCAGGATGGCATTTGACAGAAAACTGATGGACAAGGTCAAGGGCAGTATCCCTGGCTAACACCATGATCCCCATTTGAGTGTACATAAGAGGTCTGGAGTCAAGGTCTTTTATTCCTAGAAAAGCAGGGACCCTGTCCTCAGAGGATGAGGTCTGGGAATGGGAGGACTGTGGTTCCAAGCTCCATTCATTTTTGGACATATTTGTGACCTTGGACAAATTGTTCACTCTCATTGTGCCTCAGCTGATTCATTTTCAAATAGGAGGTACCCTGCCCTGCTCTGCTTTAGAGAATTGATCACAAAATACAAATACAAATGGCCTAGGAAGCTTTCCGCAAATGAAAAGTAGCAGATGTTGTTGAGGGCTGCAATTTGCTGCTATTAATAAGTATAAATGCCTAATAGGAAGCCAGTTTGCTCTGGGAACTCGGACAGCCAAGGAGCAAGTGCCGACGCCGGAATCAGCAACATATGCTGCTCCTCATTAGCAAACGGCAGTAGCTGGGAAGCTGGGCGAGGAGTCCTCAGCACGTTTTCTGCAGAGCCTCAAGAAAACACCCCATATTCACACCTCCTGGTGTGGGCTGCGATACAGAGGCACACAAGATTGTTATTAGTCATCCCCCCTCACCGAGAGCGAGAGCAAAAGCTGTCCCTGCAGCACAGATGGAGAGGCCATGGCCCAGAGAGGCTGAGCAGCTTGCTCGAGGTCATGAAGTGGGGTGGTGGCCAAGGAAACTGAAAAGAAGCTAGGGCTGTGGCCCACCATTGGCCCATTGGCCATGCCTGGCACCCCGTGCTTAGTCTAGAGGGCTCAGAAAATCTGGTCCTGCCAGAGAGCTGAGTTGGACCCATCTCTGCTCTCCTCCTCCAGGAAGTCTGTGACTCTTACAAAAATGGCTGGGGAGGAACAAGAAGTTTGGAAAACCGTTGTTTAGATGACCAGTGAGAAGCAAAGATCTGAGGGAAACATGGGTTTGCCTCTGAATCCTGCCCCTGCCCCTTCATGTGTGGCTTAGACCACTTCAGCTTGCTGAGCCTCTTCTCCATGACTCTGCACCCAAGAGCTTGGTTTGCAGATTAACTGTGATGGCAGACATGATGCATTAGCGCTGTGCTACTAACAAGCCCTTGCCCGGGTTCTAGCATTGCTGTTGGAGGAGTCACTTCTCTTCCCCTCAGACCTGGCATCCAGCTCACATGGGCAGTCACAGGCCCAAGAGCGCCTTCTTGCATGCAAGGGCAGTGCATGAATGAATGGGTGAGTGAGAGAATGAATGAAGTTGGTCTTTGTTAAACTCCCTCATATTCCAAGAGCTCCATGCAAATAACTGATTTGAAATCTTGGCCCTACCATAAAACTTACCACCTTTGGATGATTGTCACAAACCCATCTATGGTATAGAGGTCAAAATATCTCCATCTGTCTGGAATACCATACTCACATCACTCCACAGACTACAGGGTTGGGGTATAGCTCAGTGCTAGAGACTTTGCCTAGTAAACATGAAGCCCCAGATTCCGATTCCAGAGGTGAAACACAGAAGACACAACAGGCTCTGGGGGGACGAGATCTTCTGGGCTGTGGCATTGCGAGGTGGCCTTTTCCCTATATCTGCCTGTGCTTAGCACTTGATGGAGGAGAAGGTAGATACACACGTGTCCTCTCTAGAGTGGCTCTGCCAACATGCAGGTGAAATAGATCCTAGGGTGGGAAAGGGTTCCAGCATTTACAGAGTTAATGAAATGAATGGGGTATCAGAGACAAGCTAGCTGGATCCCCTGTTTTTCTGTGGCTGCAGGGATTTGTCCAAGGCCACACAGCTACCAACAGTATTGTTTTGACATCCAATCCCCAGTTACAACTCCTGACCAAGGTGCTTGTTCTTGACCCAGCCTTAAGTTCAGGGCTGAAGAAAAAGGCAGATCCTGGAGCCTACACCTAGGTGGGGGATGGGAAGACCATCCCCACCCCACTCCCTGAAGGCAGGAAGGGGCTTTTGTCCTGGGGATCAAAGTGTTGCTCCTGTTCCAATCATCTTTCAAGAGTGACACAGACAAAGACAATGGCCCATCTGAGCTATGACTGGGGACTTGCTGGTCTGAGTTTCCCAAGCTCAGCCTGCTCAACAGGAGCCTTTGTTCCAGTAGCCAAGAAGAGAGGGAGGGGGTGGGACTGGCAGGGTAGGCGACACCTAACTCCAGGCCCCGCAGGCAGCTGAGCCAAGCTGGTCCCAGGCATATGCCCAGCCCTCCGGCTGCTGGCTCCGGCTCCTTGTGGGAGCTACAGAGCAGGCAAGGCAGGCGCTCCTTCTCCCCTCCATCTGACTTTTTTTGTCAAGGGCGCTGCTTCCCACTGTCTCCAGGAATGATCTGGCGGTTCAAACCAAGGAGAGTGCGATGGTGAGCAGCGGCTCAGGGCATATACCCAGATGTGTGCGGCATTTGCACACACCTGTGCTTTTCAGGCCACTTGAGGATGTGTGCAAACAAACACACCCTTCCACACAGACATCCCTCCCTGAGTGCACAGCTCTTTTAGACAGAAGACAAAGGTCTTCCTTCCAAGAGCAATCTGACCCCGGGAAAAGTCACTGGGCCCAAAGTCAACTGGTCATCTTCAGGGAGACCCTTCCAAGTGCCATCGGCATAGGGACTCTCAGAAAAGCAGGGGCAGCTGGCTTTAGGAGGTTGTAGAGACCACAGTGCCCCACCGAAGCCTGAATCTTCTTCCTCTCCCTCCATCCCCTACCTTAAGGCACCCACCTCACCCTCCAGCACCTGCTCAAGGGATGAGGCCAGACTGCTGCTGGGGGGTAGAGGAGCATAAGGGTCACCTGCTGTCCGGTCATCTTTGTCACACAAGGAAAAATGTGTCTTGATGAGGAAGCCAGGCAGCTTTCAGGGCATTTCCTATTAATTTTTCAAATATGAAAGGACAGAAGTTAAAGTAGGAACATTCTGAAAGACTTAGCTGTAGAAGGGCACGGTTCTTTTGAGGAGCAAACTGGAAGTTATTACTACAAGCTAAAATGATCCACAAGGTCTGCATTTTGTGCTTCTCACTGTAGAAATACCAGCACTGGGGCACAGGTGCATGGCTGTGAGTATTCACTGAGGCTTTGTACGTGCTAATGACCATTTGGAAATAACCTAAATACCCATCCATAGGGGATGGTTAAATAAATTATGGGACACTTATACTCTGAAATAATATATGCCTGTATCTGTGACATGGACAGATGCCCTTGATCCATATTTGAGTTTAAGAGGCACATTTCAGAAAAATGTAAGGCTACATTTTACTTTGAAAAAAACAATGATGTAGCTCTATATTCAGTAGAGAGACATTTTTGTGCAGAGAATAACTTGGAGACATAGTAAAACTGTTAACAGTGATTAATTCTAGAGAGGTTGAATTTTTAGACAGGATATAATTTAAATGATTTTTTTGACTTGGAAAATTAAAATAATTTTTAAAGATGCTTTAACCTTTAGCTTTTAAAACCAATTCATTTAACTAGTCAGCTTAACTTTTATTTTAGGATTGAAGCTTTAATTTCATTTTAAAAATATTCATCTGATTTCTCACATTTTAGAACTATGAAGAGGGTTAATGGCTAATCAATTTCTCCTCCTTCGTCCAATTTGGGCTTCTTGTGTGCGTAATGGGAGTAACAAAGATGTTCATCTTCTGGGGGAGTTAAATCCTGTTGTAAGGGCTCAGTGATGTCCATCTTTGACTTCTCCACACGGGACAGAGAGGATAATCAGATCACCACTAGTTGTCACATTTTCTAGGCGTTAGAGGGGACCATGTTGAGCTCCCTACCTCCTCTTCCAGGGACAACCCCATCAGACTATCCTGGGGTCAGATGGCTACCATCATGAGCTCCCTTCTGGGGCCAGTAGGGGTATGGGAGACATAGCCCACCCAGGCTACATCTAATGCAGTTGAGCAATGTGATCTTCATTAGACCACGGCTGAGAATCAACCCCCTCTTCCAGAATGAGAATTGCCTGTCAGAGCTTCAGATGATGGACTCAGAGAAGTCAGAAATAACTGCTGGCCAGAACAGAGGTGGGAGGAGACATCCACTGTTGGCTCATGGATCTCATTCCTAGAGGATATTTGTGGGGTGACCAGGGGAAGGCTTAGAGTCTCAATTACTCTTCTCTGGCCACTCAAGCCTTAGTTATCCTAGTAAATAGCCTTCCATAACAAAGCTGAGGAGAAACTTGAGAAGAACAGAGCTCACCAGGGGAAGGTGGTATCTTTCAATGAGTTGGCACCCAGCAGGGGACCTGTGGTGCCCCAGGAGCCAGGCTGTGCCACTGTGAGCACCTGGGCTTTGCAGTCTGTCTTGGTCACTGCATAGCACTGCTGGGCACTTACCATTCTGTACCTTCCAACGGGATATACAGATGAGTTGGTATCAACCATATAGCATGCAACACCATGCCTGGCACTTCCACACCAAACCAGTGGCCACTGTCATCACAACCAGGATGATAGGACCCACTCAACTTTTTGGTTTGCTTTACTTGGGCTAGGTAATGTTCCGCTAACCAAAAAGTTCTACTATTAGCTTTAAGGGAGTCCAGACATGACCTGTGGTGACTGAACATGTCCGACCTCTGTGACTTTATGAAGGGGAGCTGAAAAAGGGGTAGATCTTGGGAGAACTATGATGGGACCTGGTGATCTTATTCCTAGCCCAACAACTGACCCCACTCAGTGACACCCACAGGCTCAGTTCCATAGATCTCCTCCCTATTAACAAGGGTCTGGCTGTATAGACAGACACAGAACTTTCCACCCCAAACCCCCTGTCCTCTTTAGCTTTTCTGAGGGTCTTTTCTTTGTTTTTGAGTAGCACAGGGCAGAAAGAGAAGCCCAAGGGCCCCTTTGATTGCTGTTAGCTCCAAACCCAGCTGGATGAAGGCAGGGAGCAGTTTTAACTCTTATATGAAGCAAGGTCATGGTCATTCATGGCCTTTCTTTGTGTATTTCGCTCCTGATCTCTGTGAACAGGCATAATTAAACGCTGGCTATGGGTCTGGTACATAAAATCAGGCTGGCTCTTGGCCAAGCAAAAGAGGCCATGCCATGTGCCAGCATGTGGGGACATGGCTTGGCACAACATTTCTGGCAGACTAGGGTCCAGCATTGGCAGAGTCAGAAGCCCTACCCCCATGCGATGATAGGGACACAAGGAAGCAGCCTCCAGATGTCACTAAACACAGGACTTTTGCTGAGTTTGCAAACAAACCTGCAGGAGGGGCTGAGACAACAGTGAGGAAGCAACCTTGACCATTGGGCAGGTAGCACACCAAGAGTGCATTTATTTGCAGGTGATTTTTCTTCCCTATTAAATTCGCATGGACTGCTGCTGCCGCTGCTGAGAACATGGCTTAACCTGCACCCATGTCTGGGGTCCACTGGAGCCTGGTTTAGGTTGCCTGGCCCTGTGGCAAGCTCACCATATCACCATGTACTGGGCTGAGGGTACCCCTCACCCTCAGGAGTCCTCAAAATTCAAGAGGATAATTAGGGAACTTCCTAAATGCTGGGGAGAAGGGAAAGATGGGGAATCAAGGTCTAGACTAATGACCTTTGAGTCTAGTTGAGTATCAGAATTGAATGCAGAGCTGTCAAAAAGTGCTGATGCGTAGGTTTACCTCATTCCAGCACAGTCAGAACTACCAAGCACTGAGCATTATGCCCTTCCTTGTCTCTGCACCAAGGGCCCTGACAATGGGCTGCGACTGGCACAACATTTCTAGGAAGCATGAATCAAAGGTAAGGGGAACTTGCCCTAGAGTCTCACAGATACAACATTAGGAAGGCTGTCACAGCACAGAGGCAAGGTGGGGCTGAGTAAAGTAATAATACTAGACAGATGGACCCTGCTGCACGGTTTATGAAGCAATTTCAGAGCCATGATTGTGTGTGACTCCCACTGCCACCTGGTGAAATAGCTAGGTCAGGGCCTCTATTTTACAGATGAGATCACAAGCTGAAAGAAGTTAAGTGACTTGTTCAAGGCCACATGGCCAGTGAGAGGCAGGGCAAGGATTTTCAAATGGCATCCTGTCCATAACCCATACCTGCTTTCTGGCCTTAGGCAACATCTCTTCTCCACCTGAACGTTCCTCAAGCAGGATTATCATGGCCAAAATCTCCGGCACTCAAGCAACACTGACTAAATCAGTTGTCAGGGAAAGTGGCTGTGAACACGGTGGACACTGACATAGCACTCAGCTGTAGATATTTGTGCAGCTTTGTCTTACAATCACTCTTTCTCCAGCCAGCTCTGTCTGCATACACAGGACGCACTCCTCCAAATGATGCCTGTCTTTTGGGACTGCGCAGGATTCTGGATGATTGCTTAGTGTGGAGTAGTGTCACCCCTTGCAAGAGCCAGAAGGAGATGGAGTGCTTGGCTTCTTGAAATGCAGCCAATTATGGAACTTTTCTGCTGGCATGAGAGGCTACAAATTTTTTGAGGGTGGGGCTGTTTCCTAGGTCAGCAGCTGCCCAGAGCTTGAGTGAAGGCACATCTTGTCTTGGTACCTGGGAATAGGGTCTGAGAAACACAGTAGCCAGAGCCCAACTTTTCAGAATAACCTGAGCTTTGTATGTCTCCCAGCATGCCAGAAGGGAGATTGGAAGGGGCTCCTGTGAACTGATTTCTCTGTTGGCCAGGTCCTCTGAGCTACTTTCCCAGCTGTGGTGAGGACAATGTCTGATCCCATAGATTCTATAGCTGGAGGAACAGAGAGGGTGCAGCCAAGGTGTCTGCTATCCACCCTCATTCTGCAGCTTAGCTCACTGAACTTAGGATGACTCCAGAGAAACCACACATTTGTTCAAAAGCATCTTTGGTCAGATTGCATGTGAATCAAATCAGCTCCTTGGAATGGAGGAGCAGGTTGGAAAAGGGGTTCTACAGGCAAAACTGACCTGCCCTTATGTCCATTTCACTTGGAATCAGCAAGGCCTAGAGGTCTAGTTCCTATGGACTTCTTTGCCTAATGTTCCTCAAGGAGGGGAGGAAATATGAAAATTCTGAAATCCAAGAAGCTGCTATGTAAGTGACAGGAGGTTAGGGACTGGGAGAAAGGTGTTAGATATACCAACTCACAGGGAGATATGCCTCAGTAGCCCTGTTCGTTTTCCCTCTTCTCAGAGATTAAAAAAAATACTCAGGCAGGATCTCACGCCCTCATTTGGCATGAGCAGCCTCGAATGTCAGACTGTTTTTGGTAGGAGATCTAGGGGATGGGGTGAAAGCCTTCTATTCCCAGTGACCTCAGGACCAAAGTACTCTGCCTGACCACAGGCTTTGCCCTTCAAGGAGTTATTTTTCCTTATCCCTGTCTCTGTCCTTGTTCCCTGTGACCAATCTCCTGGTGATCTTCATGTACCTGACTGTGTACTAACATGCATTTTTGTAATTTTGCACAAACTTCCTATACCCATCTAGATCACAAGAGAATATATGGGAAGAAAAATAATCAAGAAAGTATAAATTAGGTACACAAACCTAGTTCAAGAATCAACAAATCTTGGATGGGAACTTAAGTCCACTTAATCCAATCTTTTATTACACAACCACTTATTTTCGGCATGTATGTAATATGTTTGCTGGTTACATTCAGGTTGAAGGATAGCAAAGAGAATTGGGCACATAATTAATTATACTCAGGCATAACTTATGAAGGAGTTGGATGAGGCATAATCTATGTCTATCTGTATAGTTTCTCCACTGCATTGTTTGAATATCATGGCATTCTATTTATAGTCCTAGGAACAAAAGATTGGGGATTTATGTGTATTTCTTGATTACTAGCACATAGATTTGGAGGCCCTCTAGGAATCAGGCTGGGTATCTTGGGATGTGACATGTACTGGCGAGACCTTTCAGCCATCCCAGACTCTTTGAACTTGTTGGCTGTTCTCCCTACAGTGCATCGTAGCCTAGCCTAGCAGATGAAAACTGAACTAGACCTGCGCACAGGTGCATATGGAAGCTTTACTCATGGACATGTACACTTGGAAGTGACCATGATGTCTTCATTAGATGAATAAGTCAGTAAACAGCGATCCATCTCTACAATGAAATGCTGTTCAGCGCTATGAATAGGTGAGCTACTAAATCATGTAGACACATGGAAGAATCTTAAACGGATATTACAAAGTGAAAGAAGTTAATCTGAAGAACAACACAGTATACAATTCCAATTATGTGGCACTGCAAAGAAAGCAAAACTATGGAGGCAGTAATAAGATATTAGTGGGGTTAGGTAGAAGAGAGAGATGAATGGAATGTACAGGAGAGTGGAACTATTCTGAACAATGACTGGTACCATTTTCCAAATTGATATGATGTATACCACCAAGAGAATAAACCCCAGTGTAAACTACTGACTGCTGGTCATACTGTCATGTGACTGTAGGTTCATTGATTATACTGTGCTGTTGGGGGATATCAATAGTGTAGGGAGGCTGGGTGAAGCAGAGGATTCAATAGAAATCATTCATGCTCAAATTCATATTGAATCTAAAAGGCTTAAAATAGTTCATTAAACATCGTCTTTGAAAAACAAGTAGTAATGCAGCCAAGTGACGATGTCCACATCCATATGTCCTCCTCATTCTACAGAGTAAAACATGACATGGCCCAGGGGTCATGGGCAGAGGCAGGAGCAATGCTGCCACTAGCACTGCTGGGAGGTTGCTAAGTAAATTTGGCAGTGGATGTGAGTCTCTTCCCCTTTCCTACCTCTTTCTCTTCCACTTCCTCTCCTCCTCCACCTCCTTCTTCTCTTTCCCTCTCCTTTTCTTAGAAGGATTGTGCAAGGACCATACTGCACATGTGGCAATGCAGTAGCCTGCAGCATCAACCTAATCTCCTACATAAGCCCAGCCATGAGTATTTGTGAACACAAAATCATACCTGAATCATCTATAATTTGTGTACGAATCTTCCAGGGCTATCGATCCCTGCCTGGTAGATCACACAGGGCAGACACACTGGAGCCTTGTGCATCTCCACTGCTTACAGCAAAGCCTAGCCCAGCCCATCCTCTGTCAGTTCCAATGTGGCCTGCAGCAACTGGACTATAAGGTGAAGTCAAATGGCCACAAAGCCTGAGGACCCAGCAGCAGGTAGTCATCCAAGGCGACAGATCAGAGCATGCTTTGGGACATAGCTTCTGGATAGCAAATAGGGTATGTCTGGAAGCCAGCCCCTCACCTTCAGTGATGTATTTTTGTGCAGTGAAAAGCCTTCACACCAGCACGCTGTGGCTTTGTGGCTTTCTGCATGCAGAACCCCTGGAGAGTATCTTGGAGGACCCATGTCCTGTCCCAGTTGTGCCTTTCCTCTCAACTGAGTCTGACCAAACAGATCCATCTCTCAGGGCTGCTCTTTGCTCACCTATACAGGAGAGGTTTCTGGCTCTAACCATCTATGATATATGGGGAACTAAGAGTATATTTCCTTTCCTTCTTTTGTGTGACCTCCCTTTCCCCTCTTGAACTTGACCCAAACCTTCCAAACCAAGCTAAAACAAAAAATCAATTTTAATTATAAAAATCCATTCACTGTATCAATAAATCATTGTGGACTTGGCTTGGTTGTGGGGAGAAGGTTGTACCTGGAACTGGACAATAAGTCATTCTTTTCTCTGCCTCACTGCATTGGGACTGTTCCCTCCCCCTTCCCTGCTCCAGTACTCATCTCTGTCATTAGGCTGTGGATTATTAATGATGCCTGGGTTGATAGACGGGAGCTGAGATGCTTTGAAACACGCTGTGACTGGTTGTAACTTAGTTTTCAGTGGGCTCCTTGACAGGTGATCCTGATGGGATTTCCATCCTATTCTAGCAGTGGAGGATGGGGAATGATGGGAGTAAGGACTGTTTCTTTGGGTGGTGCCATGGCTAAGGGTGTGAAAGAGGCAGTAGGATGAATGGGAAAAGCCTGCCTCTCTCAGCCTGCTTAGCAGGAAATAGCACAGTGCTATGTGCCCATCAGGTTCCCCTGGCAACCAGTCTCTTAAATTAATTAACTGATTGGTTAATATTGCTGGTAGGGTTATTCCTCTTGTGATCTAAGGGAAGAAGTGCCATCGGCTTCAGATGGTCATTTAGGGGTCAGGGAAGATCCTCTGTTAGCCTATGCACAAAGAGGTACCTGGAGAGTGGGTTGAGGTGCTAGTCCACCAGATCTAAGCAGCAGAAGCTGTGGGCTGTGGCAGCTACTTGTCACCTGCAGCTCCACAACTAAGATCAGGAGTCCAGGTGCACAGAGTTCTGCATGATGTTGTAAGTGGAGCTTGGATGGAGGTGCAGGAAGGAAGCAACAGGCAGTGAATGGGGGCTGGCAATATAGCTCTGCAGCATAAGCACCTGTTTGGCAAGTTCAAGGTCCTGAATTTGATCCCAGGTACAAAAAACAGCAACAATGGAAACACAGTGAATGGTCCTATAGAGCCAAATCCTTCCCCAGAGAGGTCAAATCCTAACTCCTGATGGGGAGCAGCTCACCACAAGCCCAGGGTGCTCTAAGCCATGCCTGGCTGCTTGAGACTGAAAAACACACAGCCTGTTCAGGATCCTGGGTGACAATGCCATGTCCAGATGGAGCAGGGAGGCTGGGCTTCTGTCTGCCAGTTGAGCTTCATAAATCTATCTGGTAGAGATGTCCAAGCAAGGAAGCTTACATGGAGGAGGGATTGGTGTGGCTGACCTAGCTCCATGAGCCAAGGACCTTCAATGGTTTTATAAGGGCACTACTGGCTTGACCAAGCCACATGTGTTCTGGTTATCTGTATTTAATACCCCCCTGGCTCAGTTTACTAGGATTTGGGCATCTACAGCAGTTCCAAGTGGCCAGAACAGCAGTCACATAGACCAGCAGCAACAAAGAGGGTAAGGCAAGGTTGTGTGCCTGGGAGTTAGTTCCCCAGCATGCTGAGCTTCAGATTCTTTGTTTTCAAATGGGGGTAATCCCCACTTCAGTTGTTAGGAGAATATCCCCATAGGGCTCTGGCTCAGCCCTCATTAGTATTTCTTCTAGGAGATGGCAAAAGTGGAAACACATGGAACCTGTCAAACTGGGTTTTTGCATGTATCAGCTTTTGCAAGAGGCACAAATGATAATAACACTCCAAAGGAGGCTTGAAATGGTTCATGAAGTCATCACAGAGGCCCTGGATCAAAATTAAGAGACCTGCACTGGAGCTCTGCTGGCCACATATTGCCTGTGTGACTTTTGAGAAGTCACTGACATCCTCTCATCTGCTTTGCAAGGTCATGGTGCCAACTGTAATAGGTGCTGGGGAGGTTCACTGAGACATTGTGTGAAAAGCACCTGGGACAGAGCAAGTTGGAATAGGTTCCATGCTATCATTTCATTTGCCACCCCTGTCCTATTAGCAAAGAGAATTTAGAGTTCACTTGTATAAGCCTTTTCCAGAACATAAGTGATAGTCACTATTCACTTCCTGTGTCACTTCTTTCACTAACTTACATTAAGGGATCAGAAGAGGAACCATTTTTTTTTTTTATCTGCACTTAGTCATTTCAGATATCCTACTACACACCAAGTGAGAAACAAAACTGGGGAAGAACATTAGAACAAAGAAAGAAGAAAAAGCAACTGAGCCTAGAGATAGATCCCAAGGCTAAAAAAAAATTGGTGTAGTTAAACTAAAAGATTCTAGTGCTTGTGGCAATTATTACTGAGAAATCCATGGCCCCCCAGAGTGCTCTCCCCTAGAGTTCGATCTCTACTATTTCAGCAGCAACTATTAAAATGGTTTCTATCTTTAGGGCTATTCAGCCTGCAGAGATCAGAAATTATAGTGGGCTGCTCAATATAGGACTTAGGCAGCAATAGCAAATAGTTCAGTCCAAACCCAGCTTTGCCTTTGAATTTTCCTGATTTAGAGCTTGTTTATGTCTTCTGAAAAAGAGCAATACATATTTTGCGTTGGAGTTGGTTATCAAGACATTTCAAGTAGATGGTGCTTGCTTCTGCAGGTCCTCTACTGCTCCTTTGATGTATGAGGGCACTGCATCTCTAGGGCCACCTAAGTCACAGGCTCCCTTGGGTTCTGCATGCCCCCAACTCAATGTCCCCTACTCTATGTGTACCATTTAGTTACATGACATACTCAATTGTTCCTTTTTGAAACCAGTAGAACTACTAAATCCCTATAAACCAGTACCAATTTATATTGTTTACTGCTTACAATAAAGGCAGCACACCATGGTCAGTAGGAGAAAACAGTTCAGCGCACGAAGAGTCTCCAGGAGTCTCGGGTTTAAGCACTGACCACACCAGTTACTAGGCTGGACTGTATTTTTTTTCCCATGTAATGCAGCACTTTTATTTCTCCTTACACAGTGATGTGCTGCTGGGGCCTAATGTTCTCACAGTAGAAAAGCAAAATTTGTCATCTTAAAGAGGTGAATGCAAAAAAAAACTTACATAAATTTAAAGAATTAATAAATTTACAGGTGTAAATGAAAACTGTTTCCAATTCAAGGCAAGTAAACCACTGCCAGTGTTCAGGTGGGGAAACAATGATGGATGGAAACAGGGTCATAAGGCTTGGACTCTCCCACCCTGTTAGTTGAAACCAGCAAAAAGACTGAAGTCACAACTGGCTCACCAAGTACTGCCAGCCCGAGAAATCCTGGAACAGTCAGCTCTGACTTAATACCCTGCACAGATCTGTGCTGCGGCCACCCATATTGCCAAGCCATGGATTTTTCCTCAAGTGTGCTCAACTCAAAAATCAAGTGACCAAACCACATTGACTAAGGGAATGAATCAAAGATATGCACAGAGTATAAATCAGACCAAAAAAAAAAAAAAAAAAAAAAAAAAAAAAAAAAAAAAAAAAAAAAAAAAAAAAAAAAAAAAACAGTTAACTTGAATACAAGGTCAAAATCAGCAACAAGTTCTACAATCCAGTGCTGATATCGGATACAAGGACAAATTTCTTTCAAAGGCTTATTCCAGTTTCATGAGGCTAGCATGAGGTTTGTACATTTGCCAGGGCAAATTATACTTCAGAATCAGATCATGCAACAGGTGCCTAGCACCAGCTCAGTCCATTTAGAAGCATTTACAGTGCACAATGGAGGGGCCTGGCTAATCATACTCTTGCGTGCTGATCCACATCTGTTGTAAGGTGAACAGAGAGGCTAGGATTGAGCCACCAATCCACACAGAATACTTGCGTTCAGGAGGGGTAATGATCTTGACCTTCATGGTGGTGGGTGCCAGGGCTGTGACCTCCTTCTGCATCCTGTCAGCAATGTCTGGGTACATGGTGATACCACCAGGCAGCACTGTGTTGGCATGTAGGTCTTTGCGAATGTCCACGTCACACTTCGTGATAGAGTTGAAGGTAGTCTCATGGATGCCACAGGATTCCATACCAAGGAAAGAGGGCTGGAAGAGGGCCTCCGGACACCAGAAGCGCTCATTGCCAATGGTAATCACTTGCACATCAAGCAGCTCCTAGCTCTTCTCTAAAGAGGTAGAAGAAGTAGCTGTGGCCATCTCCTGCTCAAAGTCCAGGGCAACATAGCACAGCTTCTCCTTAATGTCATGAACTATCTCCCTCTCAGCAGTGGTGGTGAAGCTGTAGCCATGCTCTGTCAGGGTCTTCATGAGGTAGTCTGTCAGGTACCGGCCAACCAGATCCAGATGCAGAATGGCATGGGGAGGGCATAGCCCTAATAGATGGGCACTGTGTGGGTGACCCCATCACCAGAGTCCGTGACAATACCAGTGGTGCATCCCGAGGCATACAGGGACAGCACAGACTGGATAGCCACGTACATGGCTGGGGTGTTGAAGTTCTCAGACATGAACTGAATCATCTTATCTCTGTTGGCCTTTGGGTTCAAGGGGACCTCTGTCAGCAGCACTGGGTGCTCCTCTGGGGCCACATGCAGCTCATTGTAGAAGATGTGATGCTAGATCTTCTCCAGGTCATCCCAGTTGGTGACAATACCATGCTCCATAGGCTACTTCAGGGTCAGGATGCCACACTTGCCCTGGGCCTCATCGCCCATGTAGGAATCTTTCTGGCCCATGCCCACCATCACTCCCTGGTGTCGGGGGCAGCCACAGTGGAGGGGAACACAGCCTGGGGGGTGTTGTTCTAGCAAAGCCAGCTTTACACATGCCAGAACCATTGTCAATGAACAGCGCGACAATTTCTTCTTCCATTGTGATCTGTGCTGGTTGGGAAGTGGAGTGAAAAGAGATCTAACAACACAAACTGGTGGCATCATCTGAGCTGGACTGTGTTTTAGAAAGCCCTGGTATTTATTCTGATTTGTGATTTGGGTCATCTAGGTCCTGCCTCTTTCATCCTGATCCAATGTCCAGAGTTCAGAACCATTTGAAAGCTTCTGCATCAGTATCAACAGATGAGTTGATTATATGCAGTAGTCTCTCGCTATCTCACAGTTTGACTTGGGTAGACTCACTGTTTTGCGGGTTTTAAAAAAATGCTAATCTAAATTATTTATTTCAGATTTTCATCTACATTGCAGGATTTTGTAGTACTGTACAGTATACATATATTGTTAGAATTCTGTAGGTTTATGAGTTTAGAAAATGATTAAGAACATTAGAAGTGTTTTTAAAAGTGTGGAAAAGGTTTATAAGAGTGTAGAAAGGGTTTATAAAGCCTTAAAGTATATGTAAGTACTAAACTACAATGTTGCTGATTTTCACTTACTGTGGGGGTGTGTAGAACATAACTTCCACTATAAGTGAGTGACCGTTGTAGTTTAAATATTCCATTTATCCAATATCAAGCTGTTGTTGTATGTTCTATGCTGTGATAGTCAGGTCAGGCCACAAAGCAACTTCAATATCAAGAGACCAAAAAGCTTCTGGGGACATTTTTCATTCTTCATTGGTCAACCAGCATTATGAATCAAGTAAATAAGAACTGAGCCCCAATATGTTATATAGGTGGGATCAGGTGGCAGGAAAAATGCATCTTCAGTCCTGAGTGTTGGGTACCAAACAGGGCAGATGAGACCAGCAAGGTCCTCGCTGCTTAGTTATGGAGCTAAACACCAAGCTGCATGGCCTACAACAGGCACAGAGGCCTGGTGCTTGTCAATGGAAGAGCAGGGATGGAAGAGTTCAAAGTGCTGTGTGTTGTGAGGCTTCGCCCACACGTGGGCACTCTGCTGCTGGGAAATGAGCTGGAGGCCAGAACTCAGAGCAGGATGGTGACCCCAACCGGTGCGAGAAAACCAGAGCCCCTGACCACACCCTTCATGGCAAGGAACAGGATAAATGGGGACACACAGAAGGAAAAATTACTGGAAAAGAGGCTGTTTTGAATAACTCAGAGGTAAGAAAACTTGTAACAAATGAGGTTCAGCAAACCTCTAATACTGTGGCAAAGGGTCACTTCTCCTTTGCTCATTGGGCTAAGTCCTGCTCCAAGGAAAGAAGAAAGGAAAGTTTATGGATAATGAGTATTTAAAATTTAAATTGCCTCACAGCCAACAATCACAACTATTTCTATTTTTCCAACCTCCTAGCCAATGTCAAGCACTGTGTATATCTCAAATCTACAATCTTTGAAAACATTCCTGTGAAGCTAAAAGTTCCTGGTGTCTTTTGATTAATCATTGTAGTAAGTAATGACTATTTTTCTTTTTATTCTTTTTGCACCCTTCAAATCACTGATTGTTGTCTAACATGGAATCCCCACTTGCTCTCATTGAATTAATAAGCCTGCAAAACTCTTAATGAGCCCAAACTCATCAAATGTTTAGAAATCATAGTAATCTTAATGTTCTTTTCTTTTTAATACACTTCTGTGTGAAACATCTCAATTTCCCATATAATCACTTGAGTACAGTTGGCTAACTTCTAGGATCAAGGTTCTGATTCTTAGTCCACCTGAAGTGGTATAAATTTCTTTCCAAAGAAGAAGAAGTGTTTGGAGACTTGGGTGGTTCCTTTTCACCACCATCATGCTGTTTCTCAGCAAAAGCATCAATCTTTTGACTTTAGTTATCTTTATTTTGTTTCCCAGAATATCTTGGGAAACTTGATACATTTGGAAAAGTTCTGCAAAGGTGCAGTCTATGATCATCTAATAGATGTTTTTCTCTCTTGGAACAACCCCAAGGGGTGCACAGAAATGAAACTTGTATATAAGCCTGGCTGTCTGGTAGGAAGCTGTGAACAAGGGGTGGACATCCTGGCACCCATATTCTCTATCTCTTCCTTTTCCAAGGCCATCTAGAAGGTAATTGGCTGTAGAGGTTCCAGCTTCAGGTGTGCGAAGTATGGAAATTCATGAATTTCATGAAATTATCACAGGGAGAGAGCTTGAGGGAGAGGCTAGTTTTGGCCAACCATGACCCTCTACCCTGATGCTCCTGCCTTGGAGACAGCAGACTATGGACTGAACTTTCTGAGACCATAAGACAAATAAACCCTTTTCTTTAAGTTGAGGGTATTGTGTATTTTGTTCTCAAAATGAGAAGACTACCCAACGTGACCACCTTGCCAAGTGAAAAGGGAACCAATCTAGAAAGCCTCTTCCAAGGAGTATTCTGGGCATGTGTAGGGGAGTGGCTGGGAGATACAGTAAGTCAGGGTAGTTACTCTTGGGTGAGGGCTTTGTAGGCCTGGTGCATATTTTCATCCCAATCACTGTAGACAAGACTTTGAGACTGTGTATTGGTTATTGAAGGCTAGGGAGTGCTTGGCAGCCAGAGAGAAAAGTAGTCCCTTTGGGCTCTGGGCATTAGCTCTTTGCTTTCCTAAGGCTCCTCCTGTGGACCCCAGAAGTGTGTCGTACTAGTCCTATAGTTGGTTCTCAAACCAGTCAAGTTGAGAATCCAGTGGTGGACACGAAACAACCTGACTGTCCTAAGAAAAACCACGCCATCATCTTGTGATGTAGTCTGCTCAATATTTATACCTGTCCTATTGATTTGCTGTAGGGATCAGTGCTCCAAACCTTTAGGAATGGGGGAAATGGATGTTTTGTGTATAATTGGTTCTCTGTGTTTATGAGTTCCACCTCCACATCTATGGGTCAACGAACTTTGGATCCAGAATATTTTTTTAAAATTTGTCTCTCTACAGGACAAGTAGACTTTTGCACTTTGGCATTACTGCCTAGACAATACAGTCTCCCAAATATTTACATAGCATTTACATTGTATTAGGTGTTATAATTAATCTAGAGATTATTTAATATGTACAAGAAGGCATGTGTTGGTCACGTGTAAATATAGCACAATTGTGTATAAGGGGCTTGAACATCTGAAGACTTTGATATTGTCAAGGAATCCTAAAATTAATTCTCCAGGGACATCAGGGACAACTGTACCTGAAAAACAAATACATGTGGTACAACAAATAACATGTAAACTCCAAAGCAGTCTGTTGCAACTCCTTGTATTAGACAAAAGAAAGATACCATGGTCTCTTCCTATATTTGAAAGCTAAATCTGGCTTCCCTTTCCTCATCTACTTAATAACAGCAAGACTCAGGCCTTCAAGAGTTAATTCTATGTGACTTTAACATACAGACTATCACCCAGAAGAAGAGGCCAAGTACTGGAGAATCCTGCCAGGATCAGTATTGATTGGCTTGCTTGATTAGTTGGCTAATTGAATATCACTGCTTTCTAATATAATTAAAGCAAGATAAATACTGGAACTTTGTCCTGTAAGCAAGTGCCATTAGTGATCATGGTGCAATCAGTAGGTAGGATAATTTATGAACTTGCCAGCCTCTTGTGCCACTCCACAGTTTGTGGGGCTTTGAGCTTTGGCATGGCTGGCATGGAACTCCCTAACCTGTCATGATTGTCCTGCTCCACTGGGAAATGAATTTATTACACAAATAAATACAGTTAGGATGGTTTTTGCAGGTGAAGCCACTTTGTGCTTGCTCTACCTCCTATGCAAAATACCAGAAGGGAAAATATACAACACCAGAGCTACCATGATGGTACCCCTTGGCCTCACTATTCTCCATCTGCACCACAATTGCTCCCAGTCTACTTTTAGTACCCTGTGTTTTTTCCTTTTCCAACTTCTTCATGAGTCTAAAACTATGTTTGCATCACTGTTCTGATCATGAACTACTTAGGAAAAATTACTTGAAGCAAGTCATGTGTGAAAATGAGAGTTCTGCAGAACATCTTTACTAAAGCACTCAGGGGACCAAACTTACAGGCTGCTAAGAGAAATAGTTACATTTCTCATATATGGAATGTGAGGGTCTGCACAGTAAGCCGCTCCCACTTGGTATCTCAGACACCTGGTTCCTGCAGAAAGAGGCAGGATTCTGGGCTCCATGGGAGTGGAGTTTCAGGCCTCTTCTCTTCAGTGTCATCTGACACATCCTCCTTCAACTGAGAAATATTTTTGGCATGTCTTATGCTGATATGCCTGATGAGTGTGTGTGCATGTTGGAAGATCAAGTATCATGTCATCTTTCTGAGTCCCCTTTATTGATGTCTCAGTTGATTCTACCCATAGCAAAGAGGAACTATTCTTGCAGAGGCATGGATCAGAGTTTATAAGGCACTTGGAGCACCTCTAAGGCAAGTGCTATGTAAATCTGAGGTAGTATTATTCTATTTAATGTATATTCTTAATTTCTGAAGTATATCCAAATGTTCTGACTGGTAAGCAAGTTACACATCTGAAAGTGAAGTTAGCACTCTCGATACGCAGCAGAATGGTTCACTCATTCACTCTGCTTCCCATGGGCTCTGGGTAGCATTGGAAGAATGGGTTGGGTGAGTATGGAAAAGCCAGCAGGACCAGAAAGCACAGACGCAGTCCTGCTCTAGAAATAACAAAGAGCTGGTCCAAGGATGAAACTCTGACACATTTTGTTTCTATCAAGAAAGGGAATTCTTCCCCTTGTCCACCATTGCCCTTCCCAAAACATGTCTCTTTGGTGGCTTTATTTTCTGTGTATTTTTTACTGAGAGAGTGGCCATATTTTGTGGTCTTTTCCCCCAAGAAGATGTCAGGTTTGGATGAACAGGCACACACTGCTGGGATGTCTGATATTTCTATTGCTAGAGAGAAGAGAAAGGAATGAGGCAAATAGGGAGGCCTACAGAGGGTGCCAGGAGCTGCACTGGGTACATTATGGGAAGTCAGTGCTGAGGCCCCTACTTTTAATGGGAAATCACAAAGAAACGTGCTTGAGGGGTTGACAGCAATAATCGAGAACACCGGCATGCTCAGAATTTATTTTGTTCACTCCCGTGTTCCTAAGCACTCAACTTATCTTCTGAAAGCTTATTTGGGAGAAAAAGAGATACATATATACAGAGAAATAAGGAACTATCCCTTTTCTGCAGTTATATTTTTTATCTTGTCATAAAATAAATACTCATTAATTTCCATACCACATGCAGAGGGAACTGCCACATGTGAATTTCTTTCAGGAGTAATTGAGGTGTCTGTGAGTCCTTAAGTTATATGTACCATGGAGAAGGTTTCCAAATAAGAACCCAGAGAGGGGGACAGATTCACAGATGATAGCTGAAAATGTCTAGAAATTATAGACTGATTGAGGTCAGCAAGAAACAAGTTATTCAATATATCCCCTGAGGGGCTAGAGCTAGACTTTCCCCCTGTGATTCCAAAATTACTTGGCCATTTCATTAAGGTCAGAGGCAGTGCAGACTGAAGAACACAGTGGAGAGACTGTCGCTTACATTTTAGACAGACCAGTAAACTAAACACTGAGAGAGGGTGGCACTTAATGGTCTGTCCCTGCTCATCAAAGAAGTTTCTTGAGCTTGTGTGAGATAGAGGAATGGGAACAAGATGCGGTTTAATTATATTTTTTGACACCGTGTGTGTTTCCATACCTGTGTGGAAATTCTGGAAACCAGTACTTCTAAGAAACTTGCTATCCAGGCAGATCATTTGCAATGCAGGGAGCTGTCCTCCACATCCTGGTGCTGAAATAGCGAGTCACCGAATCGTAATGTTTGAAGCATGGCAACACTATACATTAATGTTTCCTCCTAGCTCTGCATAGAGCTGCTGCTCAATCACCCATGACCAATGAAAGGCTAAATGAGTACTTGTCCAGCCACTAGGGAATTAAGGAGAAACTCTTTGAACTTTGTATCAGGTTGTTTTTTTCCTTTCTAGGGATACAGGAACAGAATTTCCCCTCTTGCCTTTAGGTGAGGCCACATGGCTAATTCTGACTGATCGGATGAGTGGGAGTTGTGTGAATACCTGCTGAAACAAAGTATTTAAGAGTCAAGGTGAGCTTCTGGTGCAAGCCTATAATCCTCCTGTTCTTGGAGGCTAGGGTAGGAGAATGGCAAGTCTGAGCCTAGCTGGAGTGACTTAGTGAGACTCTGTCTCAAATTAAAAACAAAAATAAGGGGGCAGGATGCAGCTTAGTGAAAAGGCCCTGATTCAATTCCCTGTACAAAAAGAGAGAGAAGTGACTCTGTCTTGTGGCCATCTAGTGCTCTCTTTTCCCTACAGCAGCAATGAATGAGAATATAAACCCTGTTTGAGACAGAGACACAAGAGAACATCAGAGCCTGGATCCTTAAGTTTCCTTTTGGGTTAGGCCATCTCCAGAGCGCTTCTGGGACCATAGTAATATCTCAATGAGTGAAAAATAAAATGTTGTGTGTATGAAGTCCCTGAAAGCTTGAAACTTGTTCTATTCTACTCTACCCTTTTTTAACTGATGCACTAGGGTTACTCATCTAATTAAAAAATAAGGTCATCAAACCTTATACTGCTGCCACAAAAGATATTAAATATATTTAGATAAATAAAATATATTCATCAGGGGAAAAGAAAAAGATATACCTGATAATGCCCCCCCCCCACATGATGACATGCAGATTAGTTTTTTAAGGAAAGCTGTGCATGGAGTGTGTCCAGAGGCTGAAGTGGTTATTTGGCGTAAGCTTTTACTTCCTTGAAATGGTCAAAGATCCCATGTTGGGTCTGATAATCACAATTTTACCTTGTTTGAAGAAGCCAAGTTAAAGTTAACCTCATGGTTATATAACAACAGGTGTAACTAATCATCAAGCAGAGATCAAAGAAGATGAGAACTCAACAAAGAGTTGGTGAAAAGCATGTGTTAGGTTATCCTTATTAAGAAAGTAGTTTCAGGGCTGGCGAGATAGCTCAGTGGACTAAAGCGCCTGCTTAGGCAAGCTTAGGCAAGCAGGGACCATGGTTCAATCCCCGGCCCCACATGCCACACCAGCCCCACTCCCAGGGCTGGCTGAGCCAGGTACAGAGTCTGAGTATGGTGGTTCATGCCTCTAATTTCAGTGCTAGGGAGGCTGAATGTGACTGAAGATGGAGGTGAAACCACCAAATAATAGGAAGAAACAGAAGATTAAATGATGTGCACCAAAAATCACTTGTATATTTGAAGGGAATAGAACTCAAAGAACAGGTAGGAAGCAATTGTTACAATGTGGGCAACAAAGTTCAGAGTGAATGGTGAAGAGGGAGTTGTTTCAGTATACACCATCAGCATACAACTAATTTCTGATGACCAAGAACCCCAGGAATCCCCTTGACTTGCTTTATCTCCTCTAGGTCTCCCTTCATTTCTTATGCCATCAAATCTGTATGTCCCCCAAGAATCCCTTTAACCTATACCATTGTTTCCATTCCTACATCCTAAATCTAGTCCTTGCCTCTGATGTAACTACTATAATTTCAGCTCTATTCCTGGCTAGCTGTGTGATCCCAACAAGGTAAAATAGTGACTAAACGACAAACCTCCCAGTTTCTCATCTGAAAAATGGGCCTAAAATAACCCATTATTTTTAGCACTGCTGTGATGATTAAGTTAAGTAAGTACCTAAGGTTAGATTACTCAACTATTACTTGTTCACTCCATTGCTACCTGAATGATCTATTTGACATTCAAGTCCTTCACTGTTTCACTTAAATCAAATCAATGAATTTCTGCTGTACATGGAGTCCAGGAGTTGTTTTAGCTCATTAGTTGGGATCCAGTACAATTCTTGTCCTACTCTTCAGCCTTCACCAATATCCCATCTCAATTCCAAACCAAACTCCTTTAAAAACACTGTATTTCAAAATTTCCCTGACTTGGCAATAGTACTTATTCTGCCAGGAAGGTTCCATTTCGCTATGGTTCCCTGAACAAACTCCTAACCATTCTTCAAACTCATGTCATATGTGATATATATCACCCTGTTTCCCATGCTTTACCTTCAAAATATATTCTCTTCTGTGGTCATGCTTAATTCACTGTATTGTCTTTTGTGTGCCTACATGCTGAATTCAAACATCATAAAAGATGGGCTGGTTGTGTTTTAACTCTGTAACGCCTTTGTGAAAACCAGTATTTCATATTCTATAGGCACTCATCAAACATTTTGTGAATGAATGATGAAATGAACGCTTTGTCAGAACGGAGGAAACATAAAGTAGTCACACAGTTTAAAGAGTAGTAGGGGGCATGACCAGCCCTACCTAGGCTGCATCTTCATGGAGAAGACATCTGCTTTAACAGACTGTGTGTTTCTGGAATTGTTCAAAGAAGAGGCACTAACACCTAAAATTACAGGAAAATACAACATACCATGTTCACATGTGAAATTACCCAATTTATGTCTCATTGGTTTTGAACACATATACACATATACACACACACACACACACACACACACACACACACACACACCTCCTGTCACTTTATCTCCAGAATCATAACATCATACATTATTTCCTCCTTGAGAATTGTACCATGCTCACATATGTACTTCTCAATTGTTCCTCTTGCCTTGCTCACAAGATATAAAGAAAGATTTATTGGTGAAAAGCAGACCCTCTCTCCACTGAGTTATCTGTAGGAGCATCACAGTAACTAAAGCTTGGAGGCAAGGGGAAAAGAGAAGGTATGCTGAGGGAAAGTTTGCATGACCCTGCGTGGGAACCTGCTGCCTCTCTCTCCACAGCCATTACTTGCTACGAGACTTCAGCTTGCTTTTGCCCATCTACAGGATGGGGAGAACTCTGTGACTCCAGCTCTCAGCTGCTCACAAAGTTCCCAGGTAGACACAGCCAGACTCCAAATCTCAGAAGACCAAAGAACCTGTGCAGCAACTAGTGCCTACCAGTCCTACCTGTGGGATTTCACGGGGCACAAGAGTCCTTCGTCTTCTATAGTCTCTGTGGAAATGTATGACAAAGTGATTTTCTCAATACTTGATGGAATATCTAATCAGGCTGAGAAATAAAGCCTCACAAACATTAAGCAGAGGAGGCTAAAACAAACCCAAGCTATTATTAGAAAAGAATCTCCCTTTTATTTTCAGAAGTGGTTTTTCATGTGGATAAACTGTTTAATTAATGAGCTTCATTTTAATGGAACCTAAAAAGTGGCTGAGGCATGTTCTCTACTTTCAAATCAATGCTTTGTGGTAGAGTTCTGTGCATCAGGACATCAGGGATCCTAGTTATCCTTTTGGTATGTCCCCAGGAGCTAGTCCAGGGGTCACTTTGGGACTTCTTGAGGAGAAATGTCTCCCAGGAGTAGCACAGCTCTAAGACTCAGTCAGGCCCATATTCCTTCTTTGTGTTTACTTGGCACAGTTCTTGTCCACAGAGCACCACAGGCTGGTGGCTGGAAGTAGAAATCACTGGGGCTTAATCAATCTTCTTCCCTGAGACTGTGTAATCTTGGGGAGGTTGCTTAACTTTGCTGTGCCTCAATTTCCTATTCCCTAAGATAGGCCCTAAACTTAACACACATGAGAAAAAATGTTGGCAAATCACATATCTCACAAGGGTGCATTTTCAGAATATATAGCTAACTCTTAAAACTCAACAATGAAAACGATCTAAGTTTTTAAAGGCAAAATATTAGACCAACCAATTGCTCAAATAAGATATGTAGTTGGAAAGCAAATGCATGAAAAGATATTCAACATCATTAGTCATTAGGAAAATACTATATTAAAACAGTCCTGAGATATCCCTACATTTCTAGTTTTGTGGCTTTCACACAATTCTGACAACGTCAAGTGCAGGTGAGGATAACAAACAAGTGGGATTCTCATACATTATTATTAGAAAAAAGAGTCTCCCTTTTGATAATGAGAATGTAAAATGCCACCAGCATTATAAAGTTTACCCAAGAGAAATGAAAACATAAGCTTACACAGCAACCTGCATCAAAGCTTTATTTACAGTCACCCCAGAATGAAAACAAGCCAACTGTCACCCAAACAGTGAGGGGAGCCCTGGGGCTCACCTAGATCACAGAACACTAGTCAGCAATGAAAAGGAGCAACGTGCGGGGGAAGTACATCAGAAAGAGTGTCCTGCTTCTCTTCCACCTCCTGTTTCCTAACTGTTGTACCCAGTGGTTGCCCTGACATACAGTTTTTAATGTTCTTCTTCCCTTGTATATTTTTAAATTTTGATTTTAAAGAGCATTTTAAACTTTTTACTTTGAAATATAGATTCAGTATCTTCTATGCACAGTGCTTAGGACTAGAAGTGTTTGTGGATTTTAGATTTTTCTTTGTGAATATTGGGGTATTCATATAATGAGATGTCATGGGGATAGAATTCAAGTCTAAACATGAAATTGATATATGTTTCACATACATTTTATGTACACAGGCTGAAGGAAATTAGATAGTGTTTTTCATAATTTTGTACATGAAACAAAATTTCCACTTGTGATCTCATGTTGATAGCTAAAGAGTTTTGGATTTAGGAGTAGTTCTGATTTTAGATTAGTGTTGCTTAATCTGTAGTTACACAGAGTTGCACTTGCAAAAAGTATAAAGAAGCCGCATTTACCCTGAACCCAACTTGCTTCAGTGCTTGCATCTTAGGAAACCAAAGTACAGTATGAAAGTAAAGAAACCAATATTGCTATAAAATGTGGGTTTCGTTGTAGGTTATTTATCATACTCGCCATGAACTATTTCCTCAGCAAATTAAACCACTTACTTTGCAATATTTGTTTTACCCTCATGGTACTGGGGCTGGAATCCAGAGATGGGCTAGCTGGCACGGTTCCACTGACCTCCCTGACCCATCTGCTATCATTTGTCTAGATACATATCACCTCAACCACAATCAAGATGCAGAATTACCCTATCACCTCTGTATAAATAGGCCCTGAAAATTGGTGATTGTGTGTAAATAAACCCAGCACAACACAAAACAAAACCACTCAAAACTGCCAGGAAAACATAAACACTGCTGCTACTGGATCCCATTACCAGGGCTATGATGTCCCAGAAGACCTGTCCCTTGTGCTAGGGGTGCTTGTGGATAAAGTGGTCGAGAAAGGCTTGTACTTAGTGCCGGGGTGTAGCTTATGGTAGAGTGCTTGCCTAGCATGGGTGTGTCCCTGGGCTCAATTCCTGGCACTGAAGTAAAAAAACACCAATCCAGGCAATACACAAAGGGGCCTCTGTGGCACCACTCTGGTACTACTGGAGTGATCCCTAAAATTTGCCTCCTCCATGTCAGTGTATTTCCACTTGCTCCTCTTTTCTTTCTCCATGTTGCTTATCTTTTGGTTACTTGAACATTCCAAGTATGTTCTCCCTTGGAGGCCTTTGGATTTGCTGTTTTCTCTGTCTAGAACATTCTCACAGATATTCCGTGCCAATGGTCATGTCAAGAGCTTTGTCAGCTATCTGGTTTACTCCACCAACACACACACACACACACACACACACACACACACACATACACACTTGCACACGCACACACACACACACACACACACACACACACACTCACTCCAGTCCATTATAGTCCATGTCATGCACTTCATTGCATTTTCATAATGCATGTAGGAAAAGAAATTTTTGTAACCACTTATTCTCTGACTTGCTGTATCAGGTCCCCTGTAGACCATAAGCACCACGCTTGTGTGGACACTGTCTGCCATGCCCCACAAATGCTCAGATGACTGAGTGTGGAATCTCTAAAATGCACTACAGTCCCTGAAGAGTTTCCCTGCTACTTCTTTTCCAATTTTCTCCTTTCCTCACTTTCAGTTCTCTTATGACTCCTCCCCATCCCAATACAACCATTGGGTTGAAAATGAACTTTGCAGCAACGCTGTGAGAACCACACAAAGCAGGCCTCCCTTCTCTCTCAGCCTCCTTCCAAAGACTTTTTCCTTCCCACCCTCCCTGGACTCCCTACCTGACCCTGCTGGGAGCTGTATAGTTTGTCCAATAGGAGCGGTTTCTCAGGAAATCTACTGGCTTCTCACAGCTGCTAGTCCTGCCCTTTGGTTCACTCAATCCAGTTAGCCCTGTTATTATTTCTGTGGAATGGCTTATATCCCTACCATTAATTCTACATATTTCTAGGGAGAAAAGGGATTCAGAGGAAGGAAGGACTGATGATTTATCACAGAAAAGATATTTCTCTTCTCTCTCGATGGCCAGGTGGATTTTCTGAATTCATTTCAGTCCTGGAAATGGGGCTGCTGCTTCTGAAATGAGCCTTCTGTGTTGGGAATAGGCTCTGTTTTTATTGCCAGTGGGTAATAGCATTTCCTGATTTATGAATTGGCATGGGGAGGGGGGAGGCACTGAGCCCTGGGATGGGTTCATCAAGGGGAGAGCAGCCATATCAATATTCCTGTCACATTAAATTATTGTTCTCGTTTTGATTTTAAAAAATTATTCCTTTGTGTAGTGATCAGATTTAGAAAATTTTAGTGGGAATGTACAAGAAGGAATCACTCAGTCCCCTTTGCTTTCTACAAAGCAAAGATGTGAAGAAGCAGGGACTTGCCTAAAGACAATTACCAGATGGTTTAATTACTTGGGAGTCCTTGGTAGTTTGGCTTAAAGCCAAAGCCTGAGGGAAGGGAGGGAAGTTTAATCTCATGGGTTTGGTCCAGGTTCCATTGGGGATTTTGAAAAACTGGTCACCAGAAGGTCATTTGATGTAAGTTCCTCCCATCTCCCCTAAATCAGTGTGCAGATGTGTCTAAATGCACGTAGTTATTGTGATTGTGCAAGGTACAGATCTCCACCCAGGTCCCATGGAGGCTGCAAGACCAACCTAAGATCAGGCACTGCCCTGAAGAAGCAGGAAAGAGGTTGTCTGATGAGAGGTGGGACATGGACTCAGAAGCTGCATGGATTTCCCTAGGGAGATGAGTCACCAGGCATCCTAGTGGATGGCAGGACCACAGCAAGGGCCCAGGACCATGTGGCTGCCCAGAAAGTGGGAAACTTCAGGCAGCTTTGCTGTGTGTGTTGAATAGTTCTCTCTACAATAAATACATAACCTCCCTGAGGATCAGAACTTCCAGAATCTCCTCTGCATTCATGCTGTTTTTTCCCCTGAACTTAGGGTTTAACACATAGTAGGCAAGGAGAGACCACACTCTTTGCTATTAAAGGTATTATAATGTATACTTTAGACTCCATAGAGGCCACATGGTCTCTGTCTAAACACTTCAACCCTGCCTGTTTATGGTACAAACAAACCATGCGTAAGTAAGTAGAGATGACAAAGTTCCAATAAAACTTTATTTACAAAATTAAGTGGTAAAGTGGATTTGGATTGAAGCTTGCCAACTGTTCCAGTAGATGAACAGAGGTAAAAGTGTATCACTTCATAACAAATATTTTTCATTTTGAAAAATGCCAAACATAACCAGACAAAGTAACTAAATGTAGAATATGTTACAGCATGATTTTCATTTATTTATTTTTAACTGAAAAATACCTTATCAGTACATTTTTTTAATGTGGAAAGATTCCCATATATATCATACAATCAATTCCACAAATACACTTTAAGGAATGGTACCTTACATGCAAATGACTTCCAGAATGTCCTCCAGGATGTGAGGTGTAATGTAGACCCTGTTCTTTTCCATGACACCACACTCCAGACAGTATTAAAGGGGAAGACTTTAGTTATTTCAAGCCTAAGGTGGTAACCAAGTGACTGAGAGGCAGGACCTTCCTGGTAGGATGCAGCCTGGAGGGACAGTCAGTGAAGTGTGTTAGATTGTGTCTAACCAGTGTGTCTAGCCAGGAGCCCTCTGTTCATTCCTCTAATTTATTTCTTTGTTTTCATGGCAGAATAAACTCCAAATTCCAGGGGTCAAATAAGTTCCTGCCACCAGCCCATGCGTGGCCAAAATACCCTTTTGGTGTCATCAGTCAATGCCAACTAGTTAATAATGACCAGCCTTTTCACTAATGGCCCGAAGCAGGGGTCCTCAGGGCAGAAAAGACTCTCAGAGAAAAATTTGCTGGTGGCTGCATGGGGATAATGGCTTGCAAGAAGCACTTCTGCTGACCACTTTCAAGGGCGTATCCACTCAGGCTCAGCTCTTTAGAAAGGTAGTAATTAGTTTTATCCCCCCTTCAGTGCACATGGTGAATGCAGCAGGATTTGGCATTTGGAGAACCATTGGAGTCTGTCCTTCTCATCTCAACTTGCCTTAAGTTTATGTCTACAACTAAAAATCTAACAAGATTGCAAGGGAGTTTGAAAACTGTACAGCTCCCACAGAGAGAAAAGAAACTTTCAGGCATCAAGGCTCCAGGCACGGCAAGGCCATGGCGAAGTAAAGTTGACAGCGACTGGCCTTATACCTGGCACACCCAGTGTCTCTTGCAAACTACAGGTGGTGACCATACCAGGCATGAGCTCCTAGAGGGCACCATTTTTGTCATCTGCATCCTTGGATGTATCTATCATGGGACTTATACATACAGTTACAGAGGACAAGATTTTTAAGGCTGCATGATAAGTGGTGATCATCTGGACGGGGCTTCCCACGTGGCAAATGGTGCATGCTGTGATGGCTGTGATACCACACTAATCCTCTGGGCCAGTGGAGAGCTAGGAAATGCTGGGAGAAGATGGTGCTCCCAGAGGCTTCTCCCCTCTGGCCACAAGGTAATCTCCATTTGAGGTGTGTACAAGTGCATTCATTTTCCATAGGTGCCTTAATGAAGTAGCAGGTTAGAAAGCATTGAACTGGCCCACAAATGAGCAAACTGAGACTCAGAAGTCATGCCTCACATGACCTGGATGGAAAGCTACTCAGTTTTGCTCTGCAGCTACCACTTATTAGCCACCCCACAGCCACCTGTTAGTTTGTCAATAAAGAGCTGCTGAAACCAAATTGTTGAAATTGAAAAATCACTTGAATAGAAACTAGCGGAAAGACAGATGATGATATTAGCATGGGTTGGAATGCCAAAATCTCAAGGCAGCATACTGTCATCACACATAAGGCGTAATCCTTGGACCAGTAGCTTCCATGCTAAGCCTGTCTCATGGTAAGAGTTCTGATTTACCATGAAACATAGGTACATCTCCACGCACGTATATAGTAGCACAAATAGTCTTTATCCTTACTATGCTTGATGGACACTGTTCCATTCGATTTTATTTTATTCCATTTAAAACAAAATTCTGGCCATGACCCTTTAAATTGATTTTGTGACCCACTAAATTGATTTCTTAACTCACTAATGTGTCATGACCAGCAGTTTGAAAAACATGCGTCTGACCCTATTGCAGCTCCCCTCCTCCCCAGAGCCTGGGAAAACAGAAGGTGAATGTGGAAAAGAGTGAGACAAGAGATTGAGAAAAAAATGAACAGGAACGGGGAAGGAATACCAAAATATGGGTAAGGACAGAATGGGAACAAAATGAGGAGAAAGACATGAATGGGGGCTGGGAGGCATGAGGAAAGACTTGCCCTGGGCAGACTCGCTTATGTCTGTGAACACTGTCCTCAAACTCCCTGGCCACTCTGCCCATGTCTGTACAAAAACCTTCCCTGCTCGTGTTACTGGCCACAGCCGTGCGAATGCTGTCTGTTTGTCTGTAGCTACCTATCTGTCAGCACCATCTCAATTCCTTATGGTCACTTCCATAAAGAAGCATTCTTCTGAGGGCCCTAGAAAGATTTGGAAAACAGTACCCTGTTCAACAGAAAAACTGAACATGCTCACTCCATCCATTCTGAGGTGCGGTGTGCTCTATGGATATATGAGCTGAATCTACTTAATAAACTGTTGGCATAAAAAGACAATTTGAGAAGGTAATAGCAAAATGTAAATTTAAAAATTGAGATAAAATAAATTTACAAAGGAGTTTCACATGCATATACTCTAATGGCCAGAGATCTCCAAATGGTTTCACTTGCATACTCCAAAAAAGAAAAT
>PVKN010001378.1:0-44341 GCA_004027915.1 Capromys pilorides
CCCCCCCCCCCCCCCCCCCCTTTCAGGCAGGGTCTCCCTATGAAGTCCAAGGTGGCCTTGAACTCAAGATTGTGCTGGCTCAGCCTCCAAGTGTATGTAGGTGTATGCCACCACGCCCTGCACTCACTATTTCTGAAGCAGTTATGGAAGTCCTCTATTGTGTCTTTTACTGGCTGTCTTAATGTCTGAAATTGATTGAAAAAATTTACTATCCATGGCTGTTTTGACTTTGGAGGAAGCCAGAAGTTCCACTGTACTGTGCCAGGCTCAGTGAGTGAGGCAGCCAGACGCACATTGCCTGCCCATTGGCCGCAGCCTGGCCACTGCATTTCCCAGTAGCTTGATCCTCCAAGACATGAGAGAGCTCATGGAGAACTGCTTCTGGAATGGAGACGTGGCCTGTGTGGAAGCCAGGGGATGCTTCAGAGGGGATTGAGTGCAGTGTGTTTCTCACAGGAATGAATTGTTAGCAGTGTGAACACCATGCTTTTTGATCAGCCTTTGTAGAATGGGCAGAATTATTCACTGCTTAATGTTTTCCAGACTCTCTTTACTTCCTGCACATAGCAAACCTTATCCTTTACTCGTTACTGTCCCCTCTTGGTAATGTTTGAAATTCAACTCAAGATTAATTCTGTAGTTAGTTACATTGTTTGTTTCTTTTCTCTATGTAGCAAATCCAGGCGTCAGAAAGGAGTACCTTTCTCAGCCTTGTTTTCTGTGCCATATTTTAAATTGTGGTAGGTGTGGGGTTGCTGCGTGACAGATTAGTTCTGAGCTCCTAGTCTCTTACATTCAGTATTCAACTCATAAAAAGTCTTTATAGCGGCCGCGGTATTTGCGTATAGGTTGTCTTCTATCTTTTGTACATTCTGAAAGCATTTTCTTGTTGCTTTCTTCCATAGCTAGCACCGTATTCGGGTGTAAAATTGTTAGCATACTTTTTAAAAAGACTGCTTAGTTTTACAGTATGAATGTCCAAGCAGCCAGTGTTGTAGGAGTGGCCAGTCCGGCCACCTGCCCTCCATCCAGTCACTGAGTCTGCTGGCACCAGGCACACCAAGGCTGAGTTTCGGTTTTTATGGCCCCTGTAGTTTCATTGGTGCATACTTTGTCTTCCTTTCATTTGCAAGACACTTTAGAATATGCTAATGCCTTGTTGTTCTCCTTCAGTGTGAAGGAGATTGTGTTTTTAATAGTTAATATTTACTTACTATCCTGTCAGACACAAAGGAATGTGTGTCGTTGTTACATATTAGGAGCTTTAAATTGTCTGGGAGACAAAGTTTTTGTAGGTGAAATAATTAGAACTAAAAAGCAGCTGCTCCAAAGTATTAATAAGAAGCTTTTCAGTGAGCATCAGGAAGAAGGAAAAAGATCCCAGCCAAGAGATGAACATGATTTCTCACCACAATCCCCTGGACACCGGGGTGTCTGCATTACTTTAGATGTTGAAGTCACATTGAAAGAAAAAAGAGGCCAAATAAGATCTAATGTATAAAAAACTTGGTGTGAGTTGGATGAACCAAGTTACCAGCTGCTCAGAGAAGGAGGCATTTGGTGAGTTTAGATTGTTCCATGAAGGGAGACCGTCAAGCTAAGATTAGGTAATAAAAAGTTAGGTGACTGTTGTGATTAGCACAGGTGATCGGAGGTTACAGCACCATGTACATTGCAGACATTTGATCATACTTGTTTTTTTTAGGTCACAATAGTAGCTTTTGTTTACTGAGTGGTTACAATATCCTGACCAAGCCCACCCTCAAGGAAGACAGGCATGACCCAGTCACAAGGCTGGGGCTGGCTTGTTTCTAGAACTAGGACTCTTGGTCTCAGACAGGGTTTCTATGTGTGGAGTCACCACCAGCGTCACGGTTGTCTGTCACTTGGCTTATCGCACTGCAGAGTGGTTTCTGCGAAGATGTGTTGGGCGGAAATATTAAAGTGCCTCACAGGTAGGGGGCAGTCATTAAAAGAGTAGCCACTCTTAATATGGCCTTGTGCTCCTCCATGCTCTGTAATCATTAAACCACTCAGCCTCAGCATACCTCTTTGAAGTGTAGGCCTTGTCTCTGTCCCACCAAGGAGTGAGGTACAGTCAGTGCGCAGCTCGTGCAGAGCTCCGATTGAAGCCTGGGTTGTGTACCATGTGTCTGTAGCATTGGAGACTGAGTGTATTTTTGCTGACTTAAAGGCCTTTTCATCAGTTTATTATTTTTCTCTTATAGGAGTCCAAAAACCAGTTAAAAGTTTGTGATTATTTCTAGTGTAGACAAATTTTTTTTATCAGATTTGCTTAAGATAGCATCCAAATTATTTCTCCAATTTTGATTAGTCTCATTGATTTCATTCTGTTGTCTTTATATTTATTTCCATATTTTTAATTTTTCTTACTTAGGTTAGACTATATTTTAATCATTGAAACACTTGTTAGCTTTGCTGCTTTGTAAGGAAACCAGCAGATTGTATTCTATCTTCGTTCTTGTATTATAGAGATTTAAAGTAGGGACCAAATATAATTTAAAATGCAGGAGAATAAGAGTAATTACCTGAGAATTGAGCATTCCTTGAGGATACAAAATTAGTTTGGCACAGCTGGGCATGGTGCATCCCTGTGTTCCTAGCACTCAGGGAAGCTGAGGTAGGAGGACCACAAGTTCAAGCCCAGGCTGGGCAGTTTAATAAGACTAGCCTCAAAAACTTAAAGGGCCATCTCTAGGCTTGATCTCCAGTACCAAAACAAAAGAAGATTTGGCACATTTGCTCTTTCCATCGTTGGTGAGTCCCATGGCTTTGAAATAAGTGCTTCCCATCTGACAAGAGTCTGCTATGGGAAAGAGCTGGTGAGAGGGAGCTGCTTCCTGGCCTGGCTGAGAGCCCTGCCCCTCCAGGGATGGCAGTGAGGAGGAAGAGAGGTGTGCTGGCAGGGCCATCTCCTGGGGAGATGAGCTTGTGGATGGGCTGTAGCAGCACACGGAAGCTTGTGTTCCATTAGGATTGTTTGCATAGTGCTTTTGAATTTAGATGGCTTACTATGGAGGTACACTTTACTGGCTAATCTTTTCCACCCCTTTTCTTTTGTTGGGATTAGTGCCAGAACAGATAAAGCCCAGTGTAAGCCAGCCTCAGCCTGCCAGCTCTAATAACGGCACTTCCACAGCAACCAGCACTAATAATAATGCCAAGCGAGCTACAGCCAACAATCAGCAGCAGCAGCCGCCACAGCAGCAGCCACAGCAGCAGCCATCGCCGCCACCGCAGCCATCGCAGCAGCCACAGCAGCCGCCGCAGGCTTTGCCTCGGTACCCTCGCGAAGTACCTCCACGATTTCGTCACCAGGAACATAAACAACTCCTAAAGAGGGGTCAGCATTTTCCTGTCATAGCAGCAAAGCTGGGATCTGCTGCTAAGGTGTTAAGCAGCCAGTCAGAAAGCAGTGCTGTAACAGTCCAGCAGCCACAAAATAACGGAGAGGTGCAGAGCAGCCAAGCCCAGTCAGGTGAGAGAAGGCTTCTACAAGACCCCGCTCGAGCGCCATGAGCAGCGCAGCCTGGTTACAGGTTCACAGCTTTCTGGTGATGTGTTTGTACTTGTCAGGTCTGAGCTTGAACGTCTTAGAGTCCTGTTAAGGTGCTGCAGCTTGCTGTGCGTGACCTGCCCACCACACTGTAACAGTGAATGTTGTGTGCACTCCCCGTTCAGGTTCCCCTACTTGATAAAATACTTGTAAGGCACTTGGGGAAGCAGGCGGCAGCTGACACTGTGCTGCGCGCCCCTGCGGCAGCCTGTAAGGCACAAGGGTTCTTTGGGCTCTCCTGTTCCAAAGATCACCTGTGCGTTCTGCTCGGTGGTGCTCCACAGCTAGTAAGTAAGCAGTAGCGTCTGGACCCATGTCAGGATCTGACTGCAAAGCTGTGCTTCTAGCCACCATGCTGTGCTTTGGCATCGCCCTGGACACGATAGGTAATGAGGAAGATGACACAAATGTGAGTTTTTAGCATAGCTACTTAGAACAGCACTTCATTTTGGAAAGAATGCAAGTCTACATTGTCCTGAGTTCATGTTTCTCTCTGCTACCCTACTTGCTTAATATAGGTGTGAGACTGGCCAAATACCTTGACCCTTGTGACTTTTAAAATCTATAGTAGTGGAAAGCATCCAACCTTATAAGGTTGCTTTGCGGATTCTATTATATGACATTAAAGCAACTAGCTTGCTGCCTAGTATTTAGGTGCTTAATAGATTATCTTCCGCTGTACTTACAGCAGAAGTTTGGTTTGCACATCACAGCTAAGGCCACTTGGTAGGCAGTTAGTAGTTTGAACTTTGAAATCAGGTTAGAAGCAGATGTAACAGTCATCAGCATAAGAAAAACTAGTTTGTCTGTGGCCGTACTATGTCGAATGCGCCGATCTCAGCAGCCATTAGTAGGGCTTGCTTAGAACTTGGATGGGGGAAAAGTATGGCCACAACTTTGGGCGAGATTATTTCCACAGCAGATACTTGAGTGTGTGTGTGTGCTCTGAACAGGCAAGATGGTATAATAAGTAAGGAGACACAGCGAGGTGGAATGGTCTACTCAGAGCACTGTTAAGTGTATTTTTTCAGTGTTGGAAATAAAGGAATTAAACTTTTTGAAATGGAAACAGGGTATTGGAAACTTGTTTATCAAGATTTGGCTCAGACAAAGGCCAAAGTATTGTTAGACAGACATTCAAAAGAGAAGGCTTAAGTAAGGCATGGGCGTGGGGAGAGGTCTTCAAGGAGGCCTGAGAAGGAAAGGGTCCGCCTGTTCCTAAAGGGATTTTGCAAGGGTGGGCTGCGCTGATGTGGAGGCTAAGGTGGAAATTGGGGTCTGGATCTAAGTTCCTAAGCAACCTGAGAATGCAGATATGATGCTACAGCATTCCCAGAAAGAACCAGACTTGTACTTCCTGTCTTTTAAAAAGTAAATGGTGACTATCTACTTATTTTGCATTTTTATACTAAAGCATTTTTTGTATATTATGCTACCACTGGTAGTAGAAGTTTTGGCTATAAAATAGCTCATCAGGAATGAGTGAACTAAAGAGTACTTAGGGAAGCCAGGTGTGTCCCGGCTTCTGAAAAGGTACAATAACAGTGACGCCACTTTCATGGAGAGATTGCTGCAACCCACACATTGTATTAACCCATTTAATTCTCATGTTACAGGTTGGGTAGTATCATCTTCATTTTACGGATTGGAAAGTAACTTAGTAACTAACATTGTACTAGACAGTGTAAACATGAACAGTAGCTCAGAAGTATGAAAACTATTTTGACAACTACAGGTAGTCTCAAAGTGTGGGAACACATTTAGTTTTTATTTGTGTATGTTTGTATTTAGCTTCTTTGGACACTCTGGTGGACACAGATTCTAATAGATTTGGCATTTAAAGTAATAAAGGTGATGCAAAAGAATTTATTTGCAGTTTCCATGGTAGTAAAGTGTTGGATATGTGTCTCTTGTCTTCCTTTAATGAATTTCTCACTTAGTGCATTCAGAGGTTAAGGATGGTACTGAGTTGAGATTAGATTGCTTAAGTTAGAAGCACAAACTAAGTGCCTTTGGAGCTAGCAGGTAAGTAACGTACATGATCTAAAGGTGGGAATTGTGGTTAAAATATTTATTTCTATGCCTCCTAAATGCCTTTGGTTTCATTCTAATTTTCTTTGCGAGCCTGCCCCCTCCCAGTCACACTAGGCAGTTCTCAGGCTGAGCCCTTGGCCTGCCATTTTGTGACTGTGCCTCAAATATGAATCATTGATTGATGATTTTCATCTTTTTTAAGAATTTTTTGAGGGTATGGGGAGACAGCTCAGTGGAATAAGTGCTTGCTTGGCAAGCACAAGGTCCTGAGTTTGATTCCTGATGCCACCAAAAAAAAAAAAGGCATGTTAAAAATTTTTTTTTGATACAGAGTCTTGCTATGCAGCTCAGACTCAGTACCAGAGATTGAACATGGGACCTTGCACTTGCCAGGCAGGTGCTTATGCCACAGAGCTATCTCTGTAGCCCATGGCTGATGACTTTGAACTGTAAAGCTTTTTCTCCCAGTTGACTCCTTGGAGCCTGTGGACCCCACTGCTACGTCAATAGCCCTGATGTGGGGCCCACAGGACGTATCATAAAGGGCTCTAAGAGAGTTAGGACGCGCAGTGAAGCCTGGCAGAAGTGCTGTTAAGATGCCTTAACTCACTTTTTAAAATGTGTTTGATACAGGGTCTCACTGCGCAGCCCAGACTCCTACTGACCTCCTGTTTCAGCCTCACCAGGGCTGACTGAGATTACAGGCGTGCACTACCACACCCAAGGTGGGGCCAGCACAGCATGCAGTACTGGGGATCAAGCCCAGGTCCTTAGACTGCTGTGCTCTCTCTGCAGCCCTTACTTTGCTTTTTATCACCTGACTTAACACTTACAGAAAAGTTTAAAAGGCTTCAGTAAATCTTGCACTATGCCTTCCATCTAGATCCAGTGGTTGTAACATAGTCCCATCTAGCCCAGAGTACTGGAGCACACCTGTCATCCCAGCACTCAGAAGCTGAGGCAGTAGGGGCACCCTGAGCTTAAGGCCAGCCTAAGCCACATAGTGAGTCCAAGGACAGCCTCAACTACTAGCAAGACCCTGTCCCAAATAAACAAATAAATTCGTTTATTTTATATGCACACACAGACACTTCATTTGCAAGAAAGTTGTGAACATCACAGTAAATTTACCTTTACTACTTTCCTTGGTATTTTCCTAAGTAGAGTTTACTATATAGCCATTATACTGTCACCAAAAGAGTGGTGCCCATTTCTGCTAGTCATCCCAGTAATAGCTTTTGTTTGTTTGCTCACAGTGTGATTCATTTATGTAAAACATACATAAAAGCATGCAAAACAGCATTTTGTATTATTTAGGGATGAATTCAAATACAACCAAATGTAAAACTTGACATGAGCGAATACTACTGGGCAGCCCTCTGGGGAAAGAAAAAGAGATGTGAGTCACAAAGAGTACAAGAACTTTTCTCCTGCTGCACTAGTACTATAGGGTAGTCAAGCATTGTTTATGTTTCTCTTTATAGTCTTTCTGTTCTGGGAATATTCTTTGAAAAAGCTCATAGATATTTTAGGTACAATGATGAATAATCATTGGGAAATGTCTTAACCAAAAATGTTGACATTGAAGTTCCCATGTTGGAAGACCAAACATGCCACTACCTGACTTCACACTGGTCTCTTCAGATTCACTATTGTGTGCGTTGTTGCCCTTTTATAACTTTTGTTGGTAGCTCTCAACTTGTACCTTTCCTGTAATCTACGAAGTGCTCCCATCTACTCTCCTTGGGGAAAAAAGTAAAATAAAATTTCTCGGAGGCTCGTGCAGTTTCTCTCCTGCCCTTGTTTTGGAGTTTTTGAAAGAACCTCTGCTGGCTTTGGCAGTTCATATACTAAAATTGGAATGAAAGAGCCTCTGCATTTGCAGTCTTGTGCCTTTATCCTCTGTAAAGGATAACACCTATTCACACTGATCTTCTCAATGCCAGATGTAGACTTTTTTTTTTTTTTTCTTACAAATAGAAACTTTTATTTAATTACTTTATTTTTTATTTTTATTTTTTGTAGGACCGGGGATTGAAATCAGGGCTTTGCTCTTGCCAGGCAAGCACTTACTCTACTGAGCTATTTTCCCCGGCCAGATGTTGAATTTTTAAAAACAAATTTTAATTGTGTTAAAAAATCATCCTTTTCTCTTAATCTTTTTTTTCTCCTTCCCTGCGTCGTCCTCTTTTTTTTAAAAACTCTTCCCTTTCTTGCTGCTGTGCACTATATTCAGGTATCTTCTGTTTTCCTCTCACGCCCCTCTTCTCTCCTGTACTTGCGGTGTTTCTTTGAACAGCTCTTCAATGTTATTCCTTCCCTTGATAGTGTTTTCTTACCTTCCCCCTCCTCAGTTTCCGACTTCCTGTTTCGTGGACATCTCCCTCTGATGCCGGGCTCTCAAGCTCAGCCATATCCAGGCTTCCTGTCTTGTCTCTCTACCACTATCTCCTTTTGGATTCCCTTGCTCTAGCAGTAACCAATTTAGAATCCTCAAAGTCATGTATCTCAGCCCACTGGTTTACCATGCTGTGCTGATTTTTTTTTTTTTTTTTTTAAATTTGTTCGCTTGTTTGTTTGTTTTTTTATTTACTTATTTTATGGCTGGCTCAGCCTGCCCTGGTGGTGGGGCTAGCGCAGCATGTGGTGCCGGGGATCGAACCGCAGTCCCTGAGCTTTCCTGAGCAGACACTTTAGACCACTGAACCATCTCACTGGCCCCACTGTGCTAATTTTTTAGGCACGAAAATAGCTGTTTTTCTCTCTCCCCTTAGTACCATCAGTGGTCATAGTTGAGATGCCACCATCCGGTCTGGACAGTGCCGCCAAAGAAGTCTTTAGAAGCTTTTTCTCCACTGCCCTCACCCCATCTCTTAAGTCGGAGGCCAGTCATTATCTATGCATTGTACTGGGTTGTAAGAGGTTGACTTGTGGGACTGGCAGGGTAGCTCAGCACACTAAAACACCTGCTCAGGCAAGTGCCGAGACCCCAGTTCAACCCCCCACCCCTAGGGCACTCTTTTTTTTTTTTCTTTTTTTTGTCTTTTTGAGACAGGGTGTCGCTATGCAGTTCAGGCTGGCCTTGAGCTCTTTTGTAGCCCAGGCTGGTCTCGAACTTGCACTGATCCTCCTGCCTCAGTCTCCCAAGTGCTGGGATTACAGGGGTGCGCCACCATGCCCGGCGATTCTAGGGCACTCTTGAGTCAGCCCCCGCCACAAAAAAAAAAAAGGTTGACTTGTGGCGTCTGTCAGCCCAGTATCAGTGAAAGCTTTCCATGCCTGTGGACTTACATATTATCTGTGGCTGCTTCCAAGCTATGCTGACAGAGTTGATCTATAAAAGGCTGATTATCTGGACCATTACCGAGAAAGTTTGCTAACCCTGAGCCAAAGCCTGGAATAATTTTAAAAGTTATTTTGAACTTTTTTTAAGAACTGTGCATCTCAGGTTCTCTCACACTCCTCACGGTGCATCTTACATTTCTTGGAAATACTGAAAACCTAAGTAACACTTTTGAAGCCTTTCTCATAGTGAGATTTCAAGTCTGTGAGTTAAAAAGCAAACATTTATACGTTGTTACATACTGTATGTTTTGTAAGAAAAAGACAGGCCTTCCTATCAGTCTGAGTTCTTCCTGAATGTACTGCTTTTCTGTCAGTCTTTTGAATTATTACCAGTCTTTGCACTCCTACCACATAATCTTTTTGAATAGATGTCCCATAACACAGGATTGTGTGTTAGTTGAGGTGTGGTACCAGAGCATGAGAATGGGGTGCTGGTGACATTGTGGGTCTCAGATATTTCTGGGTAATGTACAACCTTCCCAGTCTTTGTGTAGAGCACTGTCATGTATAAATGTTCAGATTTTGAATTACACTCAATAAAAGGTAACTACCCTCTTCCTAATAGCACAGGACTTTAGTCAACTCTGTTTCTTGGGAAAAATCAGTGCTAATCTTGTTCCTTGTGACATTCTTGTATGTTTATCCTCTGGGTAATTCAGAACACTGAGTTCTGGCTACCTTTCAGCAGTGGGGAATGTCACCTGACTTCTGCCAGCTCTGAGCCACCTCACTGTGAAGCATTTCAGTTGTGATTCCTGAGGAATCAGGTTCTTTTCCCTTTTCAGTGAATTTCTACTTCCCCCCAATGATATTTAAGTTTTCTTTCTAAACTATAACGTTTTTCATAACCAAAAATTCCTGTGACTTACCCTTGGAAACCCAGTTTTTTGTTATGTTGAGTTTTTAAAATATATTTGATACAGGGTCTCACTGTGCAGCTCAGACTTATAGTGATCCTCCTGTCTCAACTTCTCCAGCGCTGGCATTGTAGGCATGTATCACCATGCCTGGTCTCCGTGGCTGGCTCAGTGAGCCCCTGGGGCAGGGCTGGCGTAGCATGTGGTGCTGGGGATCGAACCCTGGTCCCAGCGCTTTCCTAGGCAGGCACCTAGTGCTCTGAGCTATCTTGCCAACCCAAAACTCAGCCTTTTAAATATTCTCTAGATGTTATTGAAAGTTTAAAGTAGGTTCCAGGGCCAGCGAGATGGTTCAGCGATCTAAAGTGCCTGCTTAGGCAACCGCAGGGACCGCGGTTCAATCCCCGGCACCACATGCTGCGCCAGCCCCACCCCCAGGGCAGGCTGAGCCGACCATAACACAAATAAATGAGGTTTAAGAAAATAAGAATAAAAAAATAAATAAAGTAGGTTCCAGATTTAAAATGGAGTTTTAGCTAATTTATTACTGATGAGGCCTCTCCTCATTTTCTTAAGATATAGGAACATGTGGTCAAAGGCAGAACTGGATTCCCTTACCATTTCCAAAGCAGTTCAGGAGCAGAACTGGGACCTTCTTTTTTGGTAACTAACACTAAAGATGAAAACTCATTTGAAAAATGCATCCCATTGCTTGCCTTTTTTTTTTTTTTTTTGCTTTGTTTTCTTCTGACATTAAAAAGTGTCATTTAAAAAAATAGGTCTGTCATTTCTTTTATTGCTTTTATATACAAAAATGTGTTCAGTTGTATCTTCAGGATTTTATCTTTTGCATTTATTACTTTAATCATTGAATATTTTTGGTATACTATCTTAAAAATACTATTCAAGTACTGAATATTCTTCTTGTCCCACTGACTGAAAGTGTTAACCTTCAACACGTGGCCTTGACGTGTGGAGCTGCTTGAGTTAACTACTTCCGATCAGCTCAGGTGCTTCTATACTTGCAGTGCAGTGCTCCTCAATTATTGCTTGAAGATATGGACTCCTCATAAGCTCTTCTGGAGATTTTCCTGAGAATTATCCTCTCATTTGTTTTACATGAATATTAAAATCACTTTTAATCATGTGATCTCTGGTTAATAATTTCTTAGAATAGAGTTAAACCTAAAATTTTGGTATATGCTCCTATCTAGGAACAAGTTTGTTTTTTGTTTATTCGGATTTTCTTGATGTTGGAAATCACCTTGGGAATTTATGGTTGCCAGGCAGGTGCTTGTGCTGTTGAACTATGTCCCCGGCCCAAGAAAGAAGTTTCTGTACCTGTTTTTGTTGTGCTCTGTGAGATAGAGTTTCCCCCCATGTAATTCAGGCTGACCCTGAATTTACTATGTAGTCCAGGCTGGCCAGTAACTCAGTGATCCTCCTGCCTTAGCCTCCCCAGTGCTCCAAGTGCTGGGATTGCAGGCAGAAGTTTGTGTACTTAATGAAATTGTCATCTATGTGGGCCTTTAAGGTTGGTTGGTTGTAGTACTGGGCTCAGCATGCTAGTTACTTCACCCCGAAGTATATTCCTCAATCCAACTTCAGCTTCTGTGTCCTTTTATGGCTCGTAATGACTGGGATCATTTATCTAATTGGTTATTCCCAGTGTATAGAAGAATTGTTGTTCACATGTTGATAGGTTTTATCTCCTTGCTTTTAGCCTTTTTTTTTTTTTTGGACTGGAGCACACTATATGGTATCAGGCTGACTTCAAACTCAAGGCAGTGGCGATCCTCCTGCCCCGTCTCCCTAGGCTGGGATCACAGGCATCTGCTGCTATGCCTGGCTGCTCTCTGTGGTCTCCTTTCCCTTTGGGCTCATACTGCATGGATGAGTTCTTCCAGTGTCGTGCTGAATAGTAGTAACGCTCCCTGGACAGCTCTTTTGGTCTTTTTTCTGTCCCACATTGGCATGTGAGGAAGCTCAGGCCAGAGAGACTGAAAGTCCTGTCTGTGGTTCTACAGCTAATAAGCAGCCGAAGTTATCAGGCAGTAGAGTCTGCATTTGGTCATTGTGTCAGACTGGCCTCTTGGGCACTGGTTTGCTGCAGCTGTGAGCTAATGCACTGCGCAAGGTGGTACAGTAACAGCGCCCAGGTTAGGAAGTAGCTGCGTTGTGCGGATGCTGCTCGTACAGTCTGTGTGTGAGTCCAGGCTTGAATCCAGGCGTCTCTGGAGTCCCTGCTATATCTTTTTAGCCACTCTGTTTTATGAAGCATTCTGACAGACTTTGCGTTTTTCACTTGATTTCTACAAGTTTTCCTCTGAACCTCAATTTCATTATCTTGAAAGCAAGGGTAGTGCCTGTGCTATGGGGTTTTCCCCCAAAAATTCAGTGATACAAAGCTCATGGTGAATGCTGAACATCTGTTGCTACTGCCAGCAGTGCTGATGTGCATGTATATGTTGATTTGCTTTTACTCTGAGACTGACTTGTGTCTTCTTAAGTGAATTCTTACCAGACATTGAAAGATACCAGACTGCATTTGACAGTTTAATAAAGTGATTCTTAAGCAGCTGTAGAGATCCACATCACTTATATAACTTTAAAATATGTATTTTATGAGACCATTTCTGATCTGTAGTCTTTCATGCTACCATTTTTAGCTTATCTTTTACTGCTTAGTAATTGCTCTTGGAAAGAAAGTGATGCAAGTTGAATCTCCTTCTGTGTATTAGAAAATCATCGTGCTAGAGTCGTAGGTTCAATTTGTAGGCCTTTCATAAACATCCAGAGTTCATCATTTGGTCTCAGACAGGACTTGAGTGTGTGCTTAAAAGCACTCTGTGCTTCTGATTGTTAATCTGGTAGAGATTTACAATATTTGCAACCCCTGTAAGACCATCTGAATACATTTATCATAGTGGGTTAGTGTCTCTGGAATTCCTATGTCTCAGGTCATTATAATGAGAATAAAGAATTGGGAAACTATCAGAAGCACTGGATTTGCCCTGCCTGTGGTGAGATAACTAGCTAAGGAAGTCTTGAGAGTATATGGTTGTATGGTTAGTTGTTCTAGTCTTTAATATCTGTGGCTGACTTTTATCAATACTTTGGTGTTTTTTGTTGTTGTTTGTTTGTTTGTTTTTGTGGGACCAGGGTTCGAACTTATGACCTTGCACTTTCCAGGCAGGCACTTGTGCCACGGAGCTATCTTCACGGCCGATATGGTCTTTCAACATACTAGCTTTTCTGTTTTCTCTTATAATATGGTTATGAAGGTACAATAAGAAATTTTTGTGAGCAACAAGCTAAAAATATGCTTCTTTGTGTGTAATATTTCAGCTGAGGATGGATATTGCTGAAATGAAAATAAAACAGGCTTTGAAATTCTTATAAACTTGGTGTAATACCAAAACCACTTGTGTGGTCAAGGTGGCTCCTGTATTTATTCCTAATATGTTAGTTTGGGCTATTTCCCTTCCTCCTTCCCCCTATTCCTTCTGAGCCCCTTCTTTCCCACATGAGCCTTTGAGCTGAGGTTGCTCTGTCACCCTAACCTCACTGTCTCCACCCCTCCTGAGTCCACCATTCTTTTACTTGCTGTTGTGTTAGCGTATCGGTCATGCGGTACACATATGGGATACTAACATATCCCAGCACTGCTCTAGGGTGGTAGGCTTTGTAGAACTATCTGCTGGTGTGAGATACTAGAAATGGAAAGTTGTTGGCAGTAAAAGAGCCAGTGCCCTTGTAACCATACTAGCACATTTTGTATCTTAGATTATATGTATTTATGATATACTTACCATTTTAGAGTCTACTATTGAGTGTAACTTTGAAAATGACTAAATAGTTGTACTACTTCTTTTCTAGATACAAACCACAATACTTCAGGATCCCATTATGAGAATTCCCAGCAGGAACCTGTGTCTTCTACGAGTGACTGTAGCACAAACTCTAAGAATGCAGTTATAAGTGACTTGTTGGAAAAAGAAGCATGGCCCTCGGCCGCTGGCAGTGATCCAGAGTTGGCTTCAGAATGTACGGACACTGACTCTGCGTCCAGTTCGGAATCAGAGCGAAACCTCACTATCATGGCTTCAGGGAGCACAGGGGCTGAAAACGAGAGCCTTCGGAGCAGCACTGGACTCAGTTCCCAAAGCAAGTTTGTGGTTGGCAGCAGCAGCAGCAATAATGTAGGCCGTGGAAGTAGTCCGGGGCCGTGGGGCTTCTCCCACGGAGCCATAATAAGCACATGTCAGGTCTCTGTGGATGCTCCTGAAAGCAAATCAGACAGTAGCAACAATAGAATGAATGCTTGGGGCACTGTAAGTTCTTCATCAAATGGAGGGTTAAATCCAAGCACTTTGAATTCAGCTAGCAACCATGGTGCCTGGCCAGTATTAGAGAACAATGGACTTGCCCTAAAAGGGCCTGTAGGGAGCGGCAGTTCTGGCGTCAATATTCAGTGCAGTACCATAGGCCAGATGCCTAACAATCAGAGTATTAACTCTAAAGTGAGTAGTTCTTCTACCCATGGTACCTGGGGAAGCCTTCAGGAAACTTGTGAGTCCGAAGTAAGTGGTACACAGAAGGTTTCGTTCAGTGGTCAACCTCAAAATATTACCACTGAAATGTCTGGACCAAATAACACTACTAACTTTATGACCTCTAGTTTACCAAACTCCGGTTCAGTACAGAACAGCGAGCTGCCTGGTAGTAGTACAGGGGCCTGGCGTGTGAGCACAATGAGTCATCCTCAGATACAGACCCCGTCAGTTATGAATGGCACTTCCCTTTCTCATCTTAGCAATGGAGAGTCAAAAAGTGGAGGCTCTTACGGTACTACGTGGGGTGCCTATGGTTCTAGTTACTCTGGAGACAAATGTTCAGGCCCCAATGGCCAAGCTAATGGTGACACTGTGAATGCAACTCTAATGCAGCCTAGCGTAAGTGGGCCTATGGGCACTAACTTTCAAGTTAACACAAATAAAGGAGGAGGTGTATGGGAGTCCGGGGCAGTGAATTCCCAGAGTACATCATGGGGAAATGGAAATGGTGCGAATTCTGGAGGAAGTCGGAGAGCATGGGGAACCGCTGCACAAAACACTGGCACTAACATACCCAGCGTCGAGTGGAACAAACTGCCTAGCAATCAGCATTCCAATGACAGTGCAAATGGCAATGGGAAGAAGTTTACAAATGGATGGAAATCTACTGAGGACGAGGATCAGGGTTCTGCCACATCTCAGACAAATGAGCAAAACAGTGTCTGGGCCAAAACAGGAGGGACCGTGGAGAGTGATTGTAGTTCGGAAAGCACTGGACGCCTTGAAGAAAAAGGAACTGGGGAAAGTCAGAACCGAGATAGAAGAAAAATGGATCAGCACACATTACTCCAAAGCATTGTAAACAGAACAGACTTAGATCCGCGCGTCCTGTCCAACTCTGGTTGGGGACAGACTCCTATTAAGCAGAATACTGCCTGGGATACTGAGACATCACCCAGAGGGGAAAGAAAGACTGACAACGGGACGGAGGCCTGGGGAAGCTCTGCAACACAGACTTTTAACTCAGGGGCATGTGTAGATAAGACTGGCCCTAATACTAATGATACCTCATCTGTATCTGGGTGGGGCGATCCCAAACCTGCTCTGAGGTGGGGAGATTCCAAAGGCTCAAACTGCCAGGGGGGGTGGGAGGATGATTCTGCTGCTACAGGAATGACCAAGAGCAATCAGTGGGGGAATTGCAAAGAAAAGTCCACGTGGAATGATTCGCAAAAGAACAGACAGGGATGGAGTGATGGACAGAAAGCCAACCAAGGTTGGTCTGTTTCTGCCAGTGACAGCTGGGGAGAAGCATCAAGGAGTAACCATTGGGGTGAAACAAGTAAGAAATCCAGCTCAGGAGGTAGTGACAGTGACAGGTCCGTTTCTGGTTGGAACGAACTTGGTAAAACTAGTTCATTTACTTGGGGAAATAACATAAATCCAAATAATTCATCAGGATGGGATGAATCTTCTAAACCTAATCCTTCCCAGGGATGGGGGGACCCTCCGAAGTCTAATCAGTCTCTAGGTTGGGGAGATTCATCGAAGCCAGTCAGCTCTCCAGACTGGAACAAGCAGCAGGACGTTGTTGGCTCTTGGGGAATCCCACCAGCTGCAGGCAAACCTCCTGGTACCGGCTGGCTGGGGGGGCCTATCCCAGCCCCAACAAAAGAAGAAGAACCCACAGGCTGGGAGGAGCCATCCCCAGAATCTATACGACGCAAAATGGAGATTGATGATGGAACCTCCGCTTGGGGAGATCCAAGCAAATACAACTACAAAAATGTGAACATGTGGAACAAAAATGTCTCTAGTGGCAGTGGCCGCTCAGACCAGCAAGCACAGGTACATCAGCTGCTGCCACCTGCAAGTGCCATGTCAAACAAAGAGGCAAACAGTGGCTCGGGTAAGCTTTTATTCTGTATGATCTTGCCAAGTTGTGCAGGGTTCTGAACATGAGCTTGTTGGCCACTTACTGTTACATGTCTGACAGACACATGGTGTGTGCACGAAGGCCTTGTTATGCTAATCTAGGAAAGCTCAGACAGTTGTAGGATACTTTTGCTGACGCAGCGTAGTTTCACCGCTGGCAATGAGGTCTGAATCCTGTGTTCTCCACTCGGTTGCAGCAAAAGGCAGGGTCAAGGGGGTGGTGTGCGCTTCTAGCCTGCGTGAGTTGGGTCCGGCTTTCTTTGTTTACTAGGCTGAAACATATCTCAGCACTAAAGCGAGCACCTCAACTCAGCACTCTTCTGAACATGTGGTGCTGTGTTGGGGACTGAAGGGTCACCCTGTCTCTTGTAAGCTGTGGACCAAGCCCCAACCTTGAGCTCTGCCTTTGACCCACACCCCCAGCTGGTACTTTTTTTTGTTGTTGTTGTTGTCTTTTGAGACAGGGTCTCACTATGCAGCAGTTCAGGCTGGCCTTGAGCTCACTTTTGTAGCCCAGCCTGGTCTCAAACTTGGACCAATCCTCCTGCCTCAGTCTCCCAAGTGCTGGGATTACAGGCATGCACCGCCACACCCAGCCCCTAGCTGGTACTTTTTTAAGTAGGCATGAAATCCTTTTCCTGTTTTACACAATTCATTTGCTGTCTCTACAAATTATTTTGGTGGAATTTTCACTGAGGTCAGTTGACATGCATTGTCTTTGTTATTGGAAACTTTCTTGAGTGCTAGTCTAATTGGACATGAAAGTGGTTTCATGACCTGACCTTTTAGCACTTGATTTCTTTGGTTCAAGTCTAGTTTGTTGTAATAATTTAGGGTTAGTTTTTAGAAGAAACAATTATGTTTCTGAGAGGAAGCCTTTTGTTTTGTTTTAAACAAAATATGTTTATGGTTTGTTTGATTGGCTGTAGTCAACTTAAACCTAATAATTTTGGTTTTTAAAGTAAGTGTTGGGACCAAGGAGATAGCTCAGTGGCATAAGTCCTGAGTACTGCAGAAAAAAGAAAAAAAGAGGAAATAAGTATTATCCAGCAGATATCAAGGAAGGATGTCTCCCGTTGTTAGTCATATAGCTGCTTTATGATGTAGAAAGGTTACACTTTTAGGGAAAGTTATAATTAATAGTATAAATTTTTACACTGTGAACCCAGCCTTACCTGCTTTATTCAGTTCTTTAGAATGATTCACAATGACTTGACTTCACGCATTCTCAGGAAGGGTGATTTACCATACTTAAAGTTATTCGAAGGAATTTTCTGGGGGGACCACCCACTTGTGACACTCCTCCTGTCCCTCTCTTAGAGAGGAGCTTTCTTTCCCCCAGTAAGTATGTTCTGCTCATTTTTTAAAAAAGAGGAATTTTCTACAGGCCCAGAGGGCAGTTGTGAAAGAAGAGGAGGTTTTTTAAAAAGTGCACCGTCCAGGTAACCTCCTAGTAGGAAGCTTGTCTTTGCTTGCAGCGGACACGGTCTTTCTTACTCTTGCAGCGCTGTTACTGAATACATGGAGCTCTCACCCCTGCTTTTCTAAGAGTCCTTATTTTCCTATACCTCTGTACCCGCTGTGCTGATGACTTCTTTTCCCATACTTCCTAAAGGCTGGGGGGAGTCCTGGGGGGAGCCTTCTACTCCAGCCACAACTGTGGACAATGGCACTTCGGCCTGGGGCAAACCCACAGACAATGGTCCCAGCTGGGGGGAACCTATGGCTGCGGCTGCGGCGTCCGGCACATCCACGTGGGGCTCCAGCTCTGTTGGTCCACAAGTGTTAGGCAAATCTGGTAAGTTAACCATAATCCCTGGGAGCTGTTTTATAATACTGGTGAAAACTCATGGGTTATAGCCAAAAAATAGCTGATGCTAGGGTGTTTCTGTGTTGTTGATAACATGGTCTCGATAGTGCGGCATATTAGTAATCTACGTTGTGCTCTTTGCATTTGTAACATGGTTTGCTGTTTATCTTTCTAAATTTCTTTCAGTCCTCTTAGAACTGTAACTGTTAATGCTTTGCACATCTTCCACCAACTCTAGGTTAATTTTACCAGATTAGACTGTCTAGGAATAGCCTGCTAGTTTTTGTGCTGTCTAATTTAAGAGACTGAATAGCATAACATAGGACGTATGTCCAAACTGACAGATGTTTCGCTGGTCCCATGTTGTGTACGTAATACCCTATAGGAATTCCAAAGGCCAACTGTGTGGTGAATAAATGCCTTCTTCTTTTGACTGCAAATGGTCTTTGACCACCCTTAAAAATACGTATAAGATACGTGTCGAACCTGCTAATTCCATCCGTCTTCTCTGTCCGGTGTCATTGTGCACATTGATAAGTGGATACAGACATGAATGCCACCACTGTTCAGGCTTAGAAGTGCTCTGATTTGTTAAACCATGAGAGTGTTATTGAAGTTTTAAACAAAAATCAATTCATTGTAGTGAACTTTTATAAAACATGAAAATTCTTGTTATGTGATTTGGAAGAGGGGTGAAGTATTATTTTGTTTAGTCCCCTCTGTCTTTGGTGTGTGCTGATCTTCAAGGAAGAACTACTTGGCTAAAGTCTGTGTCTCTTTTTCGTGCAAATGCGCAATCAGGGCCCAAATCTATGCAAGATGGCTGGTGTGGTGAGGATGTGTCGCTGCCTGGGAGTCGCCCCGCTGGCTGGGAAGAGGAGGAGGACGTAGAGATCGGAATGTGGAATAGTAACTCCTCTCAAGAGCTTAACTCATCTTTAAATTGGCCACCATACACCAAGAAAATGTCGTCGAAGGTAAACATTTCAAGGGCAGAGTTCTTGAAACTTTAAATTCCAAAGGTAGTGTACCCGCAAAATACTGAGCCTCTGCCTGCCCCTTCAGGGTAGTCAGCGCAGTCCAGGCAGCCCCCAACGTAGGTACAGCCTTTTGTATGGGCAGCCACCTAGACCACGTAAGGCCACAGGAACTTCCTTTCTCCCCACTGCTACAGCTTGGGGTTTCTCTGTTCCTCTCCCCTGCCCTGTGCTGCCTAGAGCAAGCCTGATCTTGGGTGGTGCCCACAGCGGTGAGGGTGAGGAGAAGGGCAAATCTCCATGTTGGCTGTCCACTCGGGTTCACTGCCAGTTCACCACCCATCCCACTTCCTCCCGGGAGGCCCCAGCTTTCCCTCCGCCTGCAGTCACTGATCTCCTTACTCATCCATCATCTCTGTCCCCTTCTCATTCTGAAAGGTCCTATGACAGAAATTTAGGAGGGAACTGACTTGTATGTTTTTAGCTATGGGCAGACCATATTCCCAAATGTGGTATTACCACAGAATCAGATGTTAAACACATTTGCTAAAAGTATGGTTTCCTGAACCCCAGTTCTACTGATGTGGAAATTGGGCTGTTTGCTGTGCTGACCAGTCTCCCCAAATGTCTCTGACTCAGAGCCAGGTTTAGGATCCACTCATTTAGAGCACTTGTTCTAAAGAGCTGGTACTGGAGTCTCATGTCAGATTCTCTTGGGGATAGCTTTAAAAGTATGTGCCCTCTGTCCCAAAGTGATTTGAGTCTGCCCTCCACCTTGTGCAAGAGCAGTTACCGTGGAGGGAGGGACCTTAGAAGGCAGATCCCCCGCCAGGAGCTGTGTGAACTGACTGCCCAGGTCCCACCCTTCAGTCCTGGGAGTCAGTCGAGGACCTGCCATTCTCCCTGTGTGGGTTTTCATTTGGCTGAATCTACTCTGCCTTACCATGTAGTTTATGAAGCGCCGCTAGGTGTCTTATGTAAGTCCTTTGCTCCTCATCACCTTCAGAGCTAGGTGCTGAGGCGCATGAGACTCAGAGGTAGTGATTTGCCCCGTTCCTAACTAGTCAGTGGCAGAGCTAGGACCAAGTTTAGGTCTTCCAGTTCCAAGCCCTGTGTTCTTCCCCCTGGACTGTGCTGTTTTGTGACTTTGTCTTTCCTTACAGGGTCTGAGTGGCAAAAAAAGGAGAAGGGAAAGGGTGTGTAGCCTTTTTATTCTTTCTCCTTTGTCTCTACTAGTAAGATTCTTTAGAAAGCAACTGCAAACATTTATGTAGCTGCTGCTGTGTGCCAGGTACTGTGCTTGGTGCTGGGGACGCAAGTGCGCTAAAGACAGGAGTGGCGGCTCTGAGAGGCAGGCTCGTGTCTTGGGGCAGCATGAGGGTCGCGCCAGCGCGCTGGCCGGTGGGGAGGAAAGGCTGCCTGCTGGGCCTCACTCAAGTGCAGGGTTTCTAGAAAGAAAGGACCAGAACTGGCTGTCCAGTTAGGTGAAGGACAAATCATGGTAGTGTTTTCAGTATCATTCCAAAGAATTTGAATTTTATTCATAAAATATGGAGCCAGTGGAATGAAGTAGAGGATAATGTCAGTGAGTTTTTTAAAACATATTCTTTAAAGAGAGCTAGCCCAGGGATAGAGTGAAATAACAAATTGGAGCAGAGGACAGACCTGAACTGGCAGATCTCAGGAAACCTGTCCACTAGTTCAAGCTAAGAACGGGCTTTGACTTGGGAACAGGAGTGCGTGTAAAGGGAAAGGGGCTAATTTGAAAGAAATCAGCAAAGGAGAGGCCGGAGCTTCACAGCTAGGTAGTCGTGGGTCTAGGAGTGAGAGAGGAAAGAGTTAAGGCCAACTCCAGCAGCCTCAGAGAGGGCTAGGTGCTTGCTTCAGAGACTGCGCTGGGGGGTGATGAAGCTGTGTTCGATTTCACAGTCAGAAGGAACAGGTGGCAGCAATGGGAAAGGGAGGTGGAGACGCTGGGCGGGCCGAGCATGGCCCTGTGACCATCATGGGCTTTTGCTCTCTCTGCTGCAACAGTACAAAGTCCTGTCTTTGACTGACGCTGGGGATGTTGTGTTCTCGGTAGGACAATTAAAGGTTTTAAACACTTTACATGTGGTAGCACATGTTGTTTTTTCACTTTATTGTAGATAATTAAATTATTGGTTAGAGCCAGGCATGGTGGTGCATGCCTGTAATCCCAGCACTTGGGAGGCTGAGGCAGGGGGATCCCTGCAAGTTTTGAGGCCAGCGTGGGTCACAAAAGAAGTTAAATTGATTTCTTTAAGCTAACTCAAAAACCTAAATTACTATTTTTTACTTTGGTGTGAGGATTCCAGAACTCCTAATTCTAGTAAGTCTGGGGTCCCAAAATCCATCTGTAAGCTGGGAACTGCCCAGGGCATAGTGCGTTCTCCTTTTGCACAGGCCACTGTTGTATGGGTGTCGCTGCACCCCTTGCTTCCATCTTTTCCTTCTGGCTGCCGGCCTTTAGAGGTTTCTCTGTACATTACAGCTATACCAGAGGACTGGAGCAAAGGAAGTTGAAAATCAAATAAAGTTAATGTTTTAAATTGTTAACACCTCTGAAGAGAGTTGGAGGAGGAATTATTGGCTAAAATTGAGAGTTGAGAATTGTCTTAAAGTTGTATTAACCCATAACTATGCTCAGATAAATAGAGATGGCCATGGCATCTTTTCTACTCTTCTGTTTCACAAAGGGAATGATGAAGAGTGGAAACAAGCAAGAAGAAGCGTGGATAAACCCATTTGTTAAACAGTTTTCAAATATCAGCTTTTCGGTAAGTGTGCTTTTTCAGCTGCCTTCTCCCTTTGGTGATGGCCCTTAATTCCAATCTCACTTTTATTTTTGTTTTCTTATTTACTCTTCATCTTTGAGTCCTTAAAATTTGATTAAAGGCAGTATAAAATTGACCTTCAGATCTTAATTTTTATAGGTCTAACTAAAAATTTGAATTTGCATTAAAATATAATGAAAAGGTTTTATAATTCACTTGAACTTCATAGATAACACTAATAAAAATATTCTTTATTTTCATTGAACAGTGAAGATCTAATAAAATGATAATTTTCTTTTTAACTTAATTCAGAGAGACTCGCCAGAAGAAAATGTACAGAGCAATAAGATGGACCTTTCTGGAGGTGAGAGCGTGAAATCAGCTTGAGTTTATACTGATGACAGTCAGCGGGCACATCTCTAGTATGGTCTTCCTGAGAGCCCTGGGCCCAGCTTGGAGGGAGCAGCCCTGGGCCCCTGAGGCCACATTCTCACGTTCTCTGGTCACAGTGAAGCGCTGTGAGGAAATTGTTCATGTTCCTTCAAAGTGCATATCGTGTGCTGATTGAAGGTGGTTGTGTCATTGTCTCAGAGTTCTGTCAGGGGTGTGTTATCCAGGTTGTGGGGATTTAGTCTTCATGCTGAGAGAACCACATGCATGAAGACCTAAGTATATGACAAACTGGCCAGTTGTTGCATATAATGATACAGAATTGGTGGTTGTAGGAAGAGAAGGGGGGAGAGACAGTTGGCTGTACTTCGCTTAGGAGAAGATGCTAGAAAAATAGGTAGGTTCTGACATTAAGACTGCTGAACCAGTTAGAAATTTGCCTGTGGTTATTTGCAGAGCTGCCCACTAAGGAAGTAGGAAGACTAGTTTGGTGCACATGGCATTGGCCATAGCAGAAGTCCATCCTTTGAACCACTTTGTTACAGAGGGCGAGAACAGTGTGGTGAGCGCCAGCTCTCTGGGTCCTCACAGCGCCCTTGGGGGAGAGGCTTGGGTCCTCAGCACAGCGAGAGTTGACATGCCTTGAGGCTGACTGAGAGTAAGGAGCAGTGAGGGTTTCTGAATGTGAGTAGCAGATACAAGTCACACATGTGCAGACCGAGGTAGGGCCCCATGGAAGAGTGGGCTCTGTGTCCCTTCATCCCCTCCTGATCTCCCAGCTCGCGCGAGTCACTGCTGAGCCACGCCCATGACATGTCTCACTGGAAGCCTCTGCTGTTGCAGACCACAGGTGAATTTCCTGGGGCGCCATACACTAGGAGCCTGGTGCTGGAAAGCATGCACCCTGTCCCACCCTCTACCCCCAACAGAGCAGCCGGAACAGATGAGCTTGGAACTGAGGTCCGCAGGGTGAGCTTGGTTCACCCCAGCCGGTCCTCTGACTACTCACTTTCCGTGCACTCACTTAACTCCAGTCCTTGGGCAAAGCAGTGTGCCTGCTTTCCTCTGAGAAGGGAGGAGGAGCAGCACCCTGAGGGCGTTGTACTGTCTCTGGCTGTGTCTTTTTCCCTCTCAGGTTCTGCTCAAAGCTCTTAGTAAGGACCAAACTTGGAAGTTAACTTTTCATAGCTTTTGAATAAGGTAGAAATGGGAAAGAGAAGGCAACTAACTGTGGTGCATACCAGTGAAGACAAATACGATGGAAGGAAATGTGTAAGCCATGGCAGGGTGAGGATCACTTAGCCCAGTGCTTGGGACCAGAAGGGTTTCAGATCTCAGGGTTTGGTGTTTGTTCATTTTGTTTTGAGTCCTCGCAGTGTCAGGCACCCCTCGTTTGAAATGCTTCCATGTCCCAAGCACTCTGGGGTCTTCAGGCTAGGGCTGCTCTTCCCTGCATACAGCCTTGCTTCTGTCACAGACAAGAGTGGCTGTGTCCTCAAGTGCAGTGTTAGTGCACTCTGTAACTGACGGGCTGACCCAGCCTGAGGGTCTGAGCGTGCCGTGGCTTTGCTGCTCGGGGCTGCTTTGTGAGGCTCCACTGTTAGGCATAGAGTACCGAGAACCTTACCTGTCTTACCAGAACACTGAGTTCTTCTCATAGAGTCGGGCTCTCCAGCCGCCCAGTCTTGCTGGTTGTAAGGCTGGAAAGTGTCCATATGTGCAGGCCCTTTGTTGTGGTTTTGGCTGAAGCATTTTCTCTCCAGAACTGTGTTCTGTAAACCCACAGAGTGGCAGAACAGGAAGCTGGAATTCTGTTGGTGGCCTTGGGGTAGCTGTGAGGAAAGCTACTCCTACTTCCACCTTTTGTTCCTAGATGTGCAGATTCTGGTAAGGGGGAGACACACTGTCCTACAGGACCAACACCCATCCTTTAGGACTCTACCTGACTCGCTGGCCAGCAGAGTCTTCAGTACGTCGTCCTGCCTGTTTCGGTACTTGAGCGTGCAGGGCCGGGTACACATAGTAAACCAGCGAGTTCCACGAGCCTTTTAGTACACTTTCTTTGCTATCAAAGAAGTTACTTGACCTGGCACAGTGCTGTGAGGAATGCCATGGCAGTGGATGCAGCGTTCTGCAAATGCTGGGTGTTGACAGCTTTGTAAAACTCCATATTCAGAATACACAGCTAATCTGTGCGGACAAGTCTCTGCCTTCTTGGTGGCCCACTGAATGCCAAAAGAACTGCTGTGAAAGTTATTCTGGTAGAACTTATTAGAAATCTGCGCTCTAGGAAAAAGGAAAGAAGGAAAAAATAAGAGAAAAAAGCCAAACAAACAAGGAAACAAAGCTTTGTAAATGGGGAGGAGGGGTTATGGGGAAGGGGGAAAATCCAAGTTCTGTCATGTACAGGTGTAGATGCCCTACAATGAATATGATTGTGACGTATATATCTAAGATGTGCCAATTAAATCTAATGTTAAACAAAGAGAAATCTACTCCCTAAGGTGCTGGAAAGCATCCAGGGAGAGGCATCTCAATGGACACCGCTGCACAGTGGCTCAGAGGTGTAGGACAGCGCTGGGAAGCCCTGGCCCGGAGGAACGCTGCTGGCCAGTGGGCTCTGCAGGCACTGCAGGAGCGGAGCTCCCGGTCAGTGCTGCCAGAGCTGCCTGTCCGTGCCGTCTCACCAGCACCCTCTACTGGCCAAGCCTGGGGCCTGCTGGCAAAGGAAAAGGGAGTCCAGGCACATTTTTATAGAGCAGCCAGAAAGGTGAAGTTGAACCTGAGAGAGAATAAATTAAAGAGAATATAATAGGCGTGGTAGGGTTGACAGATAAAATGCTGTTTTGAAATTACTGTAAAAACCAGGTAGAAAATGTGGATTTTGAGATCAGAATGTACAGGGTTGCAGACAACAAATGCGATTGATTGGAATATGCTAGTAAAAAGCCATAGAGAGAGATTGACCAGCAAGAATTAGAGAGTAACAAACCGGGGGCAGGAAAGCCACAGGTGCCAAATGATACTGAGAGATGCAGGACAGGGGAGGGTCAAGAGCCAGCACTGGGAGGATGGGGCAGGAAGATGGGTGTGAGCTCAAGGCCAGCCTGAGCTGCAGAGTGAGACCCTGCCTCAAGAAAACTGACTAAATAAATAAATGCCAGGTGTAGAGGTTGAAAAGAAGAGGATAATTATCAAGCTCTGGATTTTCTAGTGCGTTTGTGCTACGTTACTGGTACCTAAAGAGCCTTGTTAGGGTTGGTAGATTGAGGGGGAGCTTTGCATTAGGCACCCCCTTCATTTTAAAGGGAGTGGTGTTGAGTGGTGCTTTATGAGGGAGATCTAACACTACTCAAAAGAATTCTTTACACAGCAAATACCGTGAGAGTTGTACCAGCTAGTCGGCTGGCATGGTAACAGGATTAAATGCAAAGGGGTAAAGGGTTCAAGGTGACTGGCCTCTGTATGAGTGGTGGGCACGTCACACACAGGAGGAGAAGGTTGTGCAGAATTGCTGATGGCCAAGGGGAGGTGCTTAAAGGGCAGACAGTCGGGGCCTGGAGGGCCCAGTGGCACAGCATCTCCTGGCCAGTGTGAGGGCCTAAGTTTGATTCCTGGTACCAAAAAAGAAAATGTTGAAAGTCAAATTGTTCTGATCTCTGACTCATAGCCAGGATAGTACTTCAAGAAACAAATGGCCTTTTTAAAATGTACCTATTTTAAGAAGCTTTTTTTGTTGTTAAATTTTTTTTCCCTTCCACTTAATTGGAGTGAAGGTGTCTGCGTAGTAGCAGGCATCTTGCAGAGTAACAGCCACCAAGAGATGCCAGCCAGTAAGACTGGAGGGCAAGCCTGAAGAGGATGTGCAGGGAGGAGAAATGGGAATTCCCCCTTGCAGTGACAGTGGGGCCCTCCCGTGGAGAGGCAGTGAGCCTTGGGCTGAGCTGAGGTGCAGCGTCAGCTAGACGCGGGTCTTCAGGGGCCGCTTGCGTGGAGCTGACCATTAATTAAGACGTTAGTAGTTGTGTCGGGGTGAAGCAGCTTCATGGAGACTCCGAATGCTTGAGACCCTGAGATGCCAAGCGTTTAAGAAGCACGAGTTGTGCAAGGAAAAAGAGGAGCGCAAAAGGCTTGCTTCGTTTCAAATGATTTGTTGAGGTACTTTGGTAACTTAGGGGCTACCTGCATCCAACAAAGGAAGTTTTGCAAGAAGCCTTTCCATAGAGAAGGTCCTGTTTACTGCAGAACAGTCAGAAGCATAAAGAGTGGAGGAGGCCTTCAGAAGGCGGCTACCTCGCCTGGCCTTAGCTTGGTCCTCTGCTGCGCAGGCACTGCTGCTGCCAGTGTTCACGTGCAGGTCCCCCCGAGAGGCTGCACACACACCATAGGAGCAACATCCGGGCCTGTGGCCACCTCTGTAAGCACTCCTTGTGATTGCAGAGGCCAAAGGGAACCTACACTGACTTCATGGTGTCTCAGTACATGTAGTTTTAAAATAGCTGTGTAAGTTTTTCTTGTCTTGCTGTGTGCATTTTTTGTGGGCTCTACATGAAGCATTAAGAACGTGCATGGCACAGGAAGCACTAACTGGTGGGTTGTCAGAGGTACTTTTCAAGGTCAGCCAGATAGCTCAGCAGATTAAAGTGCCTGCATAGGCAGACATAGGGTCCAGGGCTCCAGTCCTCTGGCCTGCCATGCTGGCTCCGCCTCCAGGCGCACTGAGAGGGCAATGGAGACTGGGCGAGGTGGCCCATGCCTGTAATCCCAGCACTTGGGAGGCTGAAAACAGGAGGATCACTATGAGTCCGATCTATATATTGAAACCCTATAGACCCTGTACTAAATACATTTTAAAAAGTGTACTTTTCGTCATTTTATTCTTGTTATTGGAACGTTTTATTATAAAATTAAGCAGTTTGGAAATGACTGAGGATTTCTTAGATTGTTTGAAAGGTTTTTAAAGTCAGGTTATTAGCCACCTTCCTGTTCACTGGTCTGCTTTCAAGTTAATTTATTCATAAACAACAGTATCTGTTTTAATCTAGCTTCACCTGTAAGGAACGCAAGATGTGTGAGATACAAATGCGTTTTCACATGTCCTTGTTGAGGGACAAGTCAATTTAGAAAGTGACTATTTTGGTTTCTATTTTAAATTTGTCTGAAATCACTTAGGTTATCTTCCTATTGATAATGCAGTCTCTTGCATTTATTAGGGATGTTGCAAGACAAACGAATGGAGATCGATAAACACAGCCTAAGTATTGGCGATTACAATCGAACGGTCGGGAAAGGTCCAGGTTCTCGGCCTCAGATTTCCAAAGAGTCTTCCATGGATCGCAGTCCTTATTTTGATAAGGTGAGTGTTTCTTGGTGTGGTGGTTTTTTTATGTCTGTGACTGACAAACCAATATACTCTATAGCGTAAATGTTCACATTAATATTGTAGAATGTTATATGTGATAAAAAAAATGTTATAATCCAGTGCCCTATTTTATTAATGGGTTTGTAGTTTGTTCCCCAGTTATGTCTCAGTTTAGCATAGGCTTTGCTTTATATTTCCTTCTTAATCCCATAGAATATGTTTGGCTCTTTATGTATTCTAGAATTAACACTAATCTGATCTCTTCTGTTTTCTGCCTGTTCCTGTTGATGCTGGAATGTCATGTGACTTCTCTTCTGTTCCTGCAATGATTTCTCCCTTCCACTTGTTTGCTTGGCTGGTGTTGCACGTCTTTCTGTCTGTCCAATCAGGATGGCACTGTAGCAGATGAATCCCTAAACATGCAGTTTATGTCCGGTCAGAGCATGAAGCTCCCCCCTTCAAATAGTGCACTACCTAACCAGGCCCTGGGCTCCGTAGCAGGGCTGGGTACGCAAAACTTGAATTCTGTTAGACAGGTAAGTCTGGATGTGTATTTTAGGCTCTCTGTTGAATATTTGTATTAGAAATAAGATCACTGATACATGTAGTTACTGTGTCTCGATCCACAGTCTGAGCTGGTCATGAGATGCCTGTCCTGTTTTACTGTTTTTGTAGAATGGCAATCCCAGTGTGTTTGGTGTTGGAAACACAGCAGCACAACCCCGGGGCATGCAGCAGCCTCCAGCACAACCTCTCAGTTCATCTCAGCCTAATCTCCGCGCTCAAGTGCCTCCTCCATTACTCTCCCCTCAGGTAAATACCTTTCTACTACACTGCCCTGTGTACCTGGAGAAGCACCCGGCCTTATTTCATCTATGAAGCAGATGGCTAGGCCAGCATCATATTTGCCAGCATCTTTGAGGCGTAGCAGGTTCTGATTGCTGTTATTACAAATCTGTGGGGGAAAGATGAAGACAAAGTTACGTAGTTTTTACTATTTTTTTCTAATGCAGCATCTTGGGAGAACAACAAACTAATGGGCTAGCTTACGGTTTAACTTTGTCATCTTTAAACAAGTATCTGTGAATAATTGTGGCACAGATACAAAGATCGTAACCACCCAGTGAGTCTTCCACTAACTTAAGTGTTCTGTTGGTAAGATACTTGGTGCATTGAGCTGGTCTGTGTTGTTTAATCAGCATTATTAACTTACCATTGTGATCCTAAGGTTCCAGTTTCATTGCTGAAGTATGCACCAAACAACGGTGGCCTGAATCCGCTCTTTGGCCCTCAACAGGTAGCCGTGCTGAACCAGCTATCCCAACTAAACCAGCTTTCTCAGATCTCCCAGTTACAGGTAACACATTTATTTTCTACTCCGTGCTGTCCAACAGCTAGGCTCTCTGCGGGGAGTGCTGTGGAAGCAAAGCAGGCAGGCAGCCCGAGAACAGCAAACAGTCTGTCAGAGTGGACAGGGAGCCCAGGGAAGGCATTTCAGAGGAATGCCAGGTGCTCTGAGATGAGGCCCGCGTGCGTCTGGAGTGCTGGGGCCCAGATGCTTTCCTGCTGAATTGAAAGCTGAGCTGGAGTGTCAGAGACCGAGTTTGTACGGAAGAGCGGGAAGCCAGAGTCCCGGGAGGGGATGGGCATGTGGCAGCCTGTGTCCGGAGCACTGGCCGCACGCGTGGGCCCAGCAGCAATAGTTACTTGGAAGCAGAGTAGTATAAATGATGCAGAGTAACGGCCTGTTTGCCTCTTCCCCCAGCGATTGTTAGTGCAGCAGCAAAGGGCGCAGAATCAGAGAAGCGTGCCTTCTGGGAACCGGCAGCAGCAGGACCAGCAGGTAGCTCACTTGTTGCATTGAACTCGACTGGCAGCGTTGCCTTTACTGTAAGAGTAACGATGCAGGAATTCCATTCCGGCTAATGAAGTGTGTTGTTCATCAATCTGCTCTTTGCCCATGAGTCATGTGAACTATCATACTGATTGTTCGCCTTTTGAGAAACAGGTGAATTTTTAAATGAGGACTAGGCCGGTGCCTGTAAGCTTCTCCCCCTCACATTCCTCACTTTGCTGTTTCAAGGGTCGACCTCTTGGTGTGCAGCAGCAGATGATGCAACAGCCTCGCCAGCTAGACCCAAGCCTGCTGGTGAAGCAGCCGTCACCCCATCAGCCTGCCGCAAGGTCTTTCCTGGACAGCGGCACGCCCCACGCTGCCCCAGAGCTGCAGAAGGGGCCGTCGCCAGTGAGCGCGTTCAGCAGCTTTCCTATAGGTAGGCTGCCCCGCCGCACGCGCCGCCAAGAACAGGCTCAGCTACCTCGCCCTTCTGTTCTCTGCTTGCACTGCCAGAGTGCACAGCCCAAGTCTGCACAGAGCACAGCCGCACCTCACAGGCACCGCCACCTTCCTGCTTCAGGGACAGTCTTGGGGAACCCCGCTGCTTTAAAAGCTGTACCTTAACTTAGAGTGGGTTAGAGTAAAGGAACCATTGCTTTTCTAACACCTAGTCTTTTTTTTTCCCCCCTCTCACCTAGATATTAATTATAGGCTCTGAAGGGATGAGAAGTCTGAAAATACTGTTAAGGTTCAACCTCCGAGCCTCCTGTGTCACCTCCACCCCTCAGGGCTCGCTGAGACAGCCATTGAGACTGGGTGTGGTGGCACACACCTATAATCCCAGCTCTTGGGAGGCTGTGAACAGGTGGATCACTATGAGTCCGATCTAATAATGAGACCATGAACACCCTGTAGGCCCTTACCTAAAATACATAAAAAATTTAAAAAAAAAAAAAAAGTTATTAGAAACAGTGTGCCCGGGGCCGGGGAGATAGCTCCATGGCACAAGAGCCTGCCTGGCAAGTGCAAAGTCTTGAGTTCAAACTCCGGTCCCGCCAAAAACAAGAGTGAGCAAGGGGCCAGCGAAGATAGCTCAGCCATCTAACGTGCTTGCTTAGGCAACCACAGGGACCAAAGTTCTATCCCTCGCACCACGTGCTGCTCCAGCCCCGCCCCCCAGGGCAGGCTAAGCCGGCCATAACATAAATAAGTAAATAAACTTAAAAAAGGAAAAACAATGTGCCAGGCGGCCAGGCATGTAGCTCAGTGGCAGAGTGCCTGCCTGGCATTCTGGAGGTTGTGAATTTGATTCTCATACAAGGGGGAAAAAAAGCACAGAGACTATGGTAGAAAATTTGAATATTGCTACTTTGGGGAAGCCAAGACATGGGAGTGACTGCCCTTGTGTTTGCCAGATTTCAAGCTCTGCTGTTTGAGTGATTGTTGAGTGAATAAGGAACTGGGAGTGAGTCAAGGGCCTGCCTCTTACACAGGCAAGAGCGTCCTGGTCGGCTCTTTGCTTTGCTCCGTGCTTTCCCTTGCTCTGTGTAAATTTAGGCATCTGTTTTTCTCTTTAGTGAGACCCTCTTTTTTTAATTACCTTGTGATTCCTGTTCATGTTCTGTTCATTTTGCTTCCTTTCTCCTTTTGCCCAGTGTTTTTCTACACCAGCTTTGTTGGTTGCTCCTCTAGTCCTCTGGAAACTCCGTTTATTAGCTGTTTTGAGCTGCGGCCCGAGGCTGGGGCCTCCTGCTGCGCTGCTGCCCGCTCTGCGTGGCTGTCCTGCCGTGCGGCTGGGCTCTCAGTGGCATGCCCTGGATTCCTGCTAGGGCTTTGGCTCCTCTTGCCCCGGGGACTGCTGGCAGTGTCGGCACGCGCAGAAGGAGATCCTTGTGAGCAAGCGAGCGTGCACAGGGTGCTTGGCTCCTGGAGGTGTCACTCGGTGGTTGCCTGGCAGTCGCTGAGACAGCCGTGCAGTGGTAAAGAGTTCCCAGACATGGAGAGGTGTGCGCGGATGTGCCTCTTAGTACTTGACTACACTCGTGACATAGAAATGGGAAAGAGATAGGTTCAAAATAAAGGATTTCCCATTCTGGCTGATAGAGAGGCTGTTTAACCCACCAAACACCAGTGCAGTTGTCTCGAACAGGTTAATATAGCCTGTTGTTCAGCTTTAACCTGGGGCCTTCCTTTATAAATAAAAATTTTTTGGATACAGTCATGATCTTTAACATTGTGGCTGCTTTTGGGTGACAGTAGCTGAGTTGTACAGAGGCAGAGGAAATCAAAACCTCAGATACCATCTGAACCTTCTTAGAAAGAATTGCCAGTTATTGGTCTAATCAGTGGCCATAGGACCACAAGTTTGACGTTTTTGCAAAGAGGAGAGATTGTAGAGAATTCGTATCGTTAAATGTTGTAGGTTTGGCAGAGCAATATCACAGACTCTCATCAGGCCAAAGAGTGCAGAGCCATTTGATTAGAAACTTTAGAGTAAGAACCACTGGGAGTATGGTAAAGATTTTTTTTTTTTTTTTTAATTTTCTTAAACCACATTACATATTTGTTTGTTATGGCCGGCTCAGCCTTCCCTGGGGTGTCGGGGGCGGCACAGCACGTGGGGCCTGGGATTGAGCCACGGTCCCTATGGTGGCCTAAACTTCCCGCCGCACGTGCTTTAGACCGCTGAGCCATCTCACCAGCCCATGGTAAAGATTTTAACTTCTGGAAAGTTACTTTTTGCGTGGCAGTGTGTGGTGGTAGGGGTCTTTGAGACAGGGTTTCTCTGTGTTGTTAGGTTGTCCGTGAACTCACTGTGGCTCAGGTTGGCTCAGCCTCCCGAGCACTCTGATTACATGAGTACAAACCATGCCTCGACACATCTTCCATTTTTCACAGGCATGTTAGGTGATTTTCTAATCTCAGTCTCAACTCACACAGTAAAGCACTATTATGCTGCTGAGTGTCTCGCCCCACAGTATCTGAGTCTGAAATTCCTGTCTTTGTTCCAAGAAAATATTGGAGTTGGATGTGCCTTCTTGATACGGTTCAAATAAATGACACCGTGGCATCAGGGTTCGCCCTGTTGGGTGGCCCCTCCTCATGTGGAAATTGACGCTCCAGGCCTTTTGGGTGAGCGATATTCTCAGTCACTTTCGATAAAGTCTTCAGGAAGGTCCTGAGCCACGGAATTGCCCAGGCTGGGTTTACATTTGTAAGCCTCAGTGTAAGAGTGCTGCGATCACTGAGACTACAAGCACAGGTGGTGGCACAGCAGAGGAAGAAGACGTTTGCTTACCTTGAAAGGCCAGCATCCTTTGCCAATCAGCCATGAAAGAGTTGTTCATTTTGCAAGCTGCGGACATACTCTGTGCACTCACTCCTGGGAAATAGCTAAGTCAGATGATTATGTTAGGTTAAGCCTGCAAACTTCATAATTTGGCCCTTTCTCTCTTAAGAGAGTTTTTTCTCTTACTTTGCTCTGAGTTTAGTCAGAATATCTGAAGAAGTCATTTTGTACAAGTAGTTATGGATCCTTCTGTGGTTTGAAACCCGTGGGGTGTTAAGAGTGAGGGCTTGGTGGTCGCACTGCCTCCCTGTCGCTTCTGCCTTGCCCTGGCCAGGAGCCAGCGTCCGCTCCACCTTTGCTCTTTGGTTGCCACACGTGCACCGTGACCTTTATTAAGGCGCCTTACACAGAGTTCAGAACAGGCGGTGAGTTCTGTGCTTTTTCTAGAAAGCAGATAGGTCGTACGAGAAGGAGGCTGTGCTGTGTTTTGTGAAGTGTTTGGTTTTTGTTTCGTTAAGGCTTGAATTCAAACTTGAATGTAAATATGGATATGAACAGTATTAAAGAGCCACAGTCAAGACTACGGAAGTGGACTACAGTGGACAGCATTTCTGTGAACACATCTGTGGATCAAAACTCCAGCAAACATGGTATAAATTCTGTCTGTCTGTCTATTTGTCTATCTAATTATTTACTTAGTCTTTTTGAGACTGGGTCCCACTATGCAGTTTAGCCTGGCCTTGAGCTCACTGTATAGCCCAGTCTGGTCTCGAACTCATAACGATCCTCCTGCCTCAGCCTCTCCAGTGCTGGGATTATAGGCGTGAGCCACCATGCCTGGCTATAAATTCTGTTCTTATGCTTCTTCCTTTAAGAAACTATAAGCTTGCAGAATATTAAATCTAGGCCTCTATGTTGTGTTACATGTATACTTAGACCTTTTCTCATTAAAAAAAAAAATGCTTTTAGGTGTGGACAGGGGCTCATACTTTAATCTCAGCATTCTGGAAAGATGATGCAGGAGAATCACACAGTTGGATAGTAACTGGGCCACTTGCCAAGACCCTGTCTCTAAAATAAAAAATACAGAAGGACTGAAAATGTAGCTCTAAGCAAAGGCCCTGGGTCTGGTCCCAGTACTGCAAGAGGGGTAGAGATGGAGGACTTACTAAGGCTTCGTTAAAGTAAGACTTTATGTTATTTTGTTTTATTTTTTATTTTATTTTATTTTTTGCAGAACCAGAGAATGAACTCAGGCCCTTGCGCTTGCCAGGCAAGCACTTGTTCTACTGACCTATCTCCCTAGCCCAAGAGACTTTAAAATGAAAAGCAAACTTCAGTTCTATTATTCTGTTTCACAAAAAATGATCAGATGCTCCATTATGAAAAGTATTCCTCTTTTAGCGGTCATTGGGCTTTTCCAAGTGATTTTATTGGTATATTTTTTAACATTTATTGAATGTAACTGGGTATATTCATAGTGAGACACTAAAAATTAATATTTTGTAGTGACACATTTCTTATTTTATTGTTGCTATATATAAATTATATAATAGACTTGCTTTTATTGTTTTCCCAGCACTTAAATTTCTTTTAGAAATATCATTTTCATTTTAATTTAATACTCATTTGTTCCACATGTTAATGGAATAGCTTCTGATTTCCAAGGACTACGCCAGATACATACATACATACATATATATATGCCCACACATACATACACCGTTGAATGCATGAAACTATGTGGGTATCTAAAAATGCTTATCCTGGGGCTGGGGATATAGTTACTTAGCAGTGTCTGCCTGGGAAGTCTGTGGCCAAGAGTTGAATTCACAGTACCAAAAGAATAACAACATTTGTTCTGAAGGAGTTCATTAGCAAAAGCCAACATAAACACCCTTTGTATGATGTAATGGGTACCATAGTAGATCCAGAGCAAATTATGGGAAACTTTTATGCCATAGATGATTTGTAGGAATTCAAAATAGTCGTTTTAAGCTGTGTTCAAAGATGGGTAAGTACAGTAAATGTTAGGAAGACAAATGATCATTTCTAAGTGAAATTGTGGGCTGTAAAATAGCTCAGTGGTCCAAGTGCAGGTCTGGTAAGCACAAGGACCGGGTTCAGTCCCCGGCACCTCATGCTTTGCTGGCTCCGCTTCCAAGCTGCAGAGTGAGGCCCTGTACCAAATAAGTGAAGTTGTGTTTTCATGGGATTTTTGCTCAGTACTGTGTCTTGTAGTATAGGGTAGAAATATAAATATCCGGATATTGGTTTCTTTTCACTGCATATTTATTATCTCATAGGCCTAAGTTTCCTAGATTCTTGACAGAAGATAAAGCCTCTTTGTCATTCACAATAGTCCTGACCGTGATCCTTTCTGTCACGTTTGTTTTCCTCCATCTGTATTCCTCGTTCTGATCCAAAACATGAATCAAGTTAGGCCAAAATGCAGATGTGTTGTAGTTGGGAAATAATTGGATGCTCATACTCTACTCGGCTACTGTCTGGCTGTGGTCCTTGGAGTTTAATGCACCGTGGTCATTTTCAGCCATTCCTCAAATGAAATGCTGGACTCTTCATGTGGGACAGAGTTCAGAGTGAAGTCTTGGAGAGAGTACACGTCTGCGCCTCGTCTGTGAGACAGCTGTCCCCTCCACGTACCTCCAGGACAGTTCTCTAGTCCGCGGAGTAGGTTGCAGGAGAGAAGCCGAGGTGCATTGTACTCACTCGCATGCTCATCTGTCTTCACAGGTGCTATTTCAAGTGGTTTCAGGCTGGAAGAATCTCCATTTGTTCCCTATGACTTTGTGAACAGCAGTACTTCACCAGCCAGTCCTCCGGGCTCAATAGGAGATGGCTGGCCACGTGCCAAATCGCCTAGCGGCTCTAGCAGTGTTAATTGGCCACCAGGTAAGATGCTGGCTCCCTCTGATGAGAACGTTTCCCGTGAGAATTCAGTGACATCTAGAATTGCTAGCCTCATAGCCCATTCAGTGTGACTGGGCTGGGAAAAAGTGTACAGAAAAGATGAAGGAAGCTCTAGGCACAGTGGCAGTCTTGCAGGTCTGCCCGCACGCTCCAGCGCGCTCTGCCACGTGCACTGGGGATGGGCAGAGCCTCTCCGGTAGCAGGGAGAGGCTCAGCTAAAGCCCCTGCCTGCTGCTGCTCCTCAGCCGTGTGGGGTGTTGGCTGGACGTCTGGGCATGCTGAGGCGTTCGCAGAAGGGCCTCCAGAGCCTGCTTTGTCTTGCTTGAGTTGCTCTGGCTTTGTGACTAAAGTGTGAGATAAAACACTTTGTCACGTCACTGTGTCAACCAGGGAAATGACTGTAGCTGTAAGAACTGGCAAGAGCTTCAGAGCGAGTGGCCTACTTTACGCTGTTACAAATCAGTCTTAGAATGTTAGTATAAATTGAGATACATGTGAGAATTGCATAGGACTCCGGAATAAAAATTTTGGACGTATAAGAATGGATTTTAAAGTGGTGACTAAGCTTGAACTAATTTTAAGTTTCTACTTCCAGAATTTCGCCCTGGTGAACCATGGAAAGGTTATCCAAACATTGACCCCGAAACTGACCCTTACGTCACTCCTGGCAGTGTCATAAACAATCTTTCAATTAATACTGTGCGGGAAGTTGACCACCTCAGGGACAGGAACAGTGGTACGTAGGGGCCTGAGCCTCGGAGTGCCACTCAGCCGCACATTTCAGGGGCAGCAACTGGGTGTGCGTGTGAAGTGTCCAGCAGCAAAGCTCCCTGAAGCACCTCAAGTCCTCCAGCTCAGGGGCATCACGGGCATGCAGCAACCCGTGCTCAGTGACGATGGCCGCTTTTCAGTTATCATTGGTTTCATTTAGTAGTTAACACTGGCTGCTTACTCATTCTCTGAGCAGCCGCAGGTACTGCACTGGTGATCCCAGGCTTGTGCCGCGTTTGCAGAAGCAGCAGGTGAGGCGTTCTTTGGCTTTCCAAGAGCAGATGCCACCTTGCCTTACCTGCTGACCACTGTAGCCCAGATGGGCTTTCATGGGGGTCACCAGGTAAAAGCACCCTGTGACCATGGGATCGTTTTTCACTACCACTACAAGGCATTTATAGTATTCCAAGACTTTGCAGTATAAAAAGGTGATTGAAATGAGTTTTTGACATTAAAAAAAAAACCTGAGGGCCGGCAAGATGGCTCAGCGGTCTAAAGCGCCTGCCTGGCAAGCTTAGGCAACCACAGGGATCATGGTTCGATCCCCAGCACCACATGTTGTGCCAGCCCCACCCTTACCCCCAGGGCAGGCTGAGCTGGCCATAACATACACACAAAAAAACCTGGAAAATGTTTTGTTTCTATTTTTAAAAAATTTCCAGCTATTTTTTTTTGCATTGTTTTATAAGAAAAACTAATCACCATTTTGCATTAAAAGTAAAATTCACTGAGACGGCAGTGTTTGCCACATCCCATGGTAAGGGAGGTTGTCCTCATCTTCTGAAGGTGATAGAGTCTTGCAGAGCACTGGGTAGAAGGTCAAAGCTGTGCCTCCATGGACAATAGTGTGGTGGGGGGTGAGGCCAAGCCAGAAGCCGGGAGTAGTTCTTGGAAAAGTCCAGGGCTTAGGAAACAGGGCTGAAGTTGGGACGGCTGCTGCTCCAGGAGGCAGCGCTGGAGCGCTGAGCGGGTGGGCTGGCCTGGGAGACCAGGCAGGCTACCACCAGGCGACCTCAAGGAAGAGGGATTGTAGTACCGGACAAAAGATAACTGGGGGCTCTTGAGCAATGCCGGGGAGGCTCAGCTCACTGATGTGACGTCCACACCCGTCACACCAGGGTGTGGGTGCCCTGGTGTGCAGACCAGACGCCTTCCTTGTGAGAGCCCAGTGCTGCGCGGGGCAGCCTGAACCCAGCGGGTGGGGCGTGGGGCCCGTCCTGAGCCATGCCGCCCATGTCCTCTAAGCGCTCGGGCCCGACGCCTGCCTCCTCTCGGCCCCGCGTGCACCACCAGGCCCATGGTTCTTCTGGGTGCTTTTCTTCTTGCGCCTTGATCTGGTGGCTAACTGGGCTCTCCCTACAGGGTCATCCTCATCCTTGAACACCACGCTGCCTTCAACTAGTGCCTGGTCATCCATTCGTGCCTCCAACTACAGCGTTCCCCTCAGCAGTACAGCACAAAGCACTTCAGGTGGGCCGTGTGGTGGGGCGCCAGGACCTTGTTGTGACCCTGGGATTCTCGCATCCAAACGTGCTGCATGGAGCAGTCATTCACTAACACAGCTTCCCCTGTGCACCCTTGCCCTCAGCTGAGTTCTCTCAGCCTAGAAGTTAAAGTTTTATCTCAAGCAGTCCTTGACAGCACTTCAGAAAAGTACCTTTTATTGTGTAATTCCAACTCTTCATAGCTTCATATGCCTGTGAAATATAGTAACAGGAGTTTTGAATCGCTGCAGAAGTGATCAAGTCACTGGAGCATCAGATTGTGTCACCTGGCTGTGACTCCCTGAACGTCCACACCCGTCACACCAGGAGCAACTGCCAGGGGCCTGCCTTGCACCACTGAGTCGTACCCTGGCCTAAATACGTCCTGTCTCCTGGAACCTTCAGGAACATGGCACGAGCACTGGGGAGCGGGAGGGGCTGCGTCCTCCAGGTTTTTGTTTTTCTTTAGTAGTTTAGTGAGATGTAGGGTTTGTTGATAAGAATTTCTTTTTGGTTGATAGGCTTTTCACGGGACAATGGATGCTGTTAAGTAACATTTCTCTTTCCTTAAATGTTATTCCATTCCCTGCACTGTTCTCACCTCCTCGGAGTAGCCAGAAATAGTGATTCCAAATTGACGTGGTCTCCTGGTCCAGTTACGAACACCTCTCTGGCTCATGAGCTGTGGAAGGTCCCTCTGCCACCTAAAAACATCACTGCTCCGTCCCGCCCACCTCCGGGACTGACTGGTCAGAAGCCGCCTTTGTCTACGTGGGATAATTCTCCCCTTCGTGTAGGTGGAGGATGGGGAAATTCTGACGCCAGATACACCCCAGGTAGGGTGAGACATGGGGGCCATTCGCTGCTCAGTGACCAGCACCAGCTGTTGCGTTTAGCAGAATCCTAGGCAGGAAAATACGCTGTGAGAACTTAATGTGCATTGCTGGCACTCCTTGTTCAGTGGTCAAGGAATGCATTTAAAGCACGCAGTAGGTGGCTTCTGGTCCTGACAGGCCCAGGAGTGTGTGACCAGCCCGCGTGGGTGGGTGACCACGCGGGTACTGGGGGACAGACACACCCAGGAGGAAGGTGGGCTCAGCCAGCTGGGGCGAACGGTGCAGACCGGCCACCCTGGGGCTCTGCCTGTTGTGGTGAGCAGCATGGGAGCTGAGTGGCTCCCTGGCCCTGCCCGCCATCCCTTCTGTTTAGCCCGAGGCCTTGCTGAGGGTTCTCAGTCCCATGCTGGGGATGAGCAGCAAAGCTTCCTGGTTAGTTTCTGATCCAGTAAGAGCGTTTCGGGCCAGGTGTGGCAATGCACACCTGCAGTCCCAGTGTGCAGGAGGCTGAAGCAGGAAGATAGATGGCCCTGAGCTCAGTAGAAAGTGAGACTCTGTCCCCAAAATCCAAAATTTTTGTGTACATATTTAAAACACAATACCAAAAAAAGAAAACGTTTTGTGATCTAACTTGTAAGGTTTAATCGTTAGACGAGTGATTGGCTGCAATTAAATTTTCAGGAGGGCTATTTCAACCTACCAAATGCAGATGAGCATAAAGGAGTTGGGAGTGGTGCAGGAGCCACCCTCAGGAGGGTGGGGACGGGCAGGCCAGGGCTGAGGGCCCAGAGCTCGGAGGTTCTGGGTTGCAGTTGGTGGGGCCTGGGGGAGGGGCAAGGATCACACTGTTGCACGGGAATGGTCTTCCTTGGCCCTACCCAGGTGTCTGTGGGCACCTTCAGGAAGGCGTAGAGCGGCTCCATGTGGTGGTGTCTTCCTGTATTCCCAGCACGTAGAAGGCTGAGGCAAGAGGATCCCTGTAAGTATGAGGCCCTGAATAACTGAGATGTTGTTTTCTTTTGTTCAGGTTCCAGCTGGGGTGAGAGCAGCTCAGGGAGAATAACAAACTGTCTTGTTCTGAAAAACCTCACACCTCAGGTGAGGATGCTGACCCCCTGGCCTGCTCGGGTGTGTCGTGGAGTAAGCACACAGGTTTTGGGTCTTGCGGTGGCAGTCAAGGCTGAGCAGAGCACTGGCTGGCTGCAGGAGCCTCTTGTCTGCCCTGGTGGCCGTCACTGGATAAGGCACTAGGGAGCCGCCCCAGATTCCCATTCCCTGTGGTGGGACATTCGCACAGGGCGTCTGTGTGCACGGGGTGGGGGTCCTTGGGCCTCAAGAGCCCAAATCTGGCCTCCATGCTCGGGCGGCCCTGCGCCCCTCCCCAGGAGACTGGCTCCTGAGGACCTGGGCGTCTGGGGTGTGTGCAGGGGCCCAGAGGCCATAGGTGGGCTCGGAGAGCAGGAGAGCTATGGCAGGGCTCTGTGCCTGCTGTGGAGGATCCAGGGCAGCGGCCGCCCACCCGCCCCTCACCCCAGTCCTCCTTGCAGATCGACGGCTCCACTCTGCGCACCCTGTGCATGCAGCACGGCCCGCTGATAACATTCCACCTGAACCTCCCCCACGGAAATGCTCTGGTCCGGTACAGTTCAAAGGAAGAGGTAGTGAAGGCACAAAAGTCTCTGCACATGTAAGTTGGCTGTAGGCTGGGGGTAGGGGGTGGGTGGCTGCCCAGTGTCGGGGACCTGCACTCCTCCTTGCTTCCCCTTGGGCGCCGGTGTGAACAGAGCCACACACTGTGGCCACCCTGCTGACCCTCACACCTTCCCCTAGGTGTGTACTGGGGAACACTACTATTCTCGCCGAGTTTGCCAGTGAAGAGGAGATCAGTCGCTTCTTTGCACAAAGTCAGTCCCTGGCCCCTTCTCCCGGCTGGCAGGCACTCGGGTCCAGCCAGGGCCGGCTGAGCTCCCTCGACGGCTCCCATTCGTTCTCCAGCCGGACCGATCTCAGTCACTGGAGTGGTGCTGGGCTGTCGGGGGCCAGCTGTGGAGAGCTTCACGGCACTTCCCTCTGGGGGACCCCACATTACTCCACAAGCCTGTGGGGGCCTCCGAGCAGCAGCGACCCCCGGGGAATGAGCAGCCCATCCCCCATTAACGCTTTTCTTTCTGTTGACCACCTGGGTGGGGGTGGCGAGTCCATGTGACGGTGTAGGTGTGGACTCAAACTGACCTCAAGACCGGAGGAAGGAGCAGTGGCTGGGCTCGCCCTGCAGCCGGGGCGCCTGTGGGAACAGCTCTTCTCTGCACATTTTCCACTTTGTTTTCCCCAAAACATATCAGTTTGAATACTTGAATCATGCAGGCCAACATTATAATGTGAAAAGGTATCTATTTACACTCCCCAGTGGCGCCATACATGCTAGACCGTAGTGAGCTCACGTGTGCATCTTCATCATGTTTAGCCTTTGGATTCACTCTCCCCCTCCCCCTCTTGCAAAACCGTTCTGGGGCTGATAATGTATGAGCTTCTACCTTTGCACTGAGTGATGCTCTCTCCGTCCAATCGGCAGTAGGGGGGCAGCTGTTCCAGTGTAAATGTTTACTCAAGGACGCTCTTCAAAGGTGTGCGCTCTCTACTATGCCTTGACGTTGCTACCTTCATTGTGCTATCGTGGAGTTAGAGATCAAGGGATGAAACTGACTTAGGGTTAGTAATGAAAGTATTGCACCAGTTTTTTCATGTTGTAAAACTAAAGAATTTCGCTCTGCAGTTTGAAAAACTGTGGCCACAGCTGTGACTTGCAGCCTCCCTGCCACCCAGGGTGGGCCCTGCACTTTGAATAGGCTTTCCATTTTGTTTTGAAGGTTCCCTGTTGAGCCTTCTTGTTTACAGATTTTTTTGTTTGTTTTTTGAGAAAAAATGTTTACTCTTCCATCATTTAAAAAAAATATAAAGACAAAAAAAAATGGAGGATGATTTAAAAGATGCTTTCTATCTCTGGGAAAAAAGGAGCAGCATTTGGCCATGTTCTTTTGTTTTTCTATTCCTGTCCTAAATCAAAGAGCATGGTTCTCAGGAAAACCAGTTCCCCAGTTTAAGAAAAAAAAAAAAAACAAAAAAACAAGAAAAAAGAAAAAAAAAAAAAAACCTTGTAGTTTCTTATAGGAAAAGAAGAAAACCCCCAACTTTTAGCACTGATACTACGTATTGCTCTGTTAAACGATTTTCTCTGCCACAAAAAGAAAAAAAAAAAAAAAAAGAAAACAAAAAAACTGCTTAAAGCTGGAGTTTGACGTTCTGCTTTCAGACGCTGTCTTTTTATTAGTGAGTGATGATGGTTTGCTAATAATCACTAGTTAATGGTCTTTTGTAACCCATCAAGTGGCTCTATGTTTCTGCTCTCTTGTGACTGTGTTAACGTTTAACTGTTGTACCTTAAAGCCGAAATCAGTAACTATGCATACTGTAACCAAGGTATTGGGCTTACAGAGTTGTTTGTTGTATAAAGAGAATTTTAAATGTTGTTGCAAACTAACGAGTTACACCATTTTTAAATTTCTTTCCTCCCCTTCCGTTGCCCACAAATGGTATTATAATGCTTGCTTAGTCGACGAAGAGGCTAAACAAGGGTAAAGATTTTAACAGTGCAGAATTTGCCATCATTTCATTGCCTTGATTCTAACTGTTTGTGTCCTAAGATGCAAAAGAAGTCAGTGGCTTTTAACTGTTTACAAATAGAATGTGATTGTAAAGTGTACAGTTTGGTTGTGTTTGAATTATGAAATTTTCTTCAGAGATAATAAACCATGACTTTTTGGCTGCTCAACAATAATTGTCTCTTATTTGTGAATTTATTTGTAGGCTCTTTTTTATAATGAACGTTCTTAAGTTGCTGTGTATGAGGGTTCTCATAGAGCAACTGGTTGAAATCTAAGCAAATCTTTGAACATTTTATCCGAACTCATCCGCAGTTCCACCCCGAGATAATGTGAGAACGATGGGAAACTGTAGCTCGCTCCTCCTCCCCTCTGAGCATCTTTGGGATCTGTGACTTCATCTTCCCCACCATTTGTGCCCATCTCTAGCCTCAGCGAGAGACCGTGCGGACGTGAAGCTTACTGACTTGCCAGTGTACTAGTGTTAAACTCATACCTCTGTTACACAGTGGAAACCGCCACCGCGCCGGCCGGCCGGGCCACCTGCTCCTCCGGGCCTGCCTCGCGCCTCCGCAGGCGCCGGCCTCAGCCTGCCAGTGTACTTCGGTGTGTGACTTCCAGGCATGCTCCGCCTGCCAGGTGTAAGCCGGTGTTGGACACCTTAACATAAACAAATGTTGTTCAGTGCGTTCAGTGTATATTGACTTCCATACTGGTTTTTCCAAAAACCAAAGGTAGCTTTGAAAAACCATGTCTGGGTCTGACGTTAAGCAGATATCCTTTGGGGCTCTGAGTGGTATATAATGACTTCATAACTGCGTTCACTGTATTGTTAAAGTGTTTGAGAGGTTTTTGCGCTTGTTATGTGGAAATAAAGTGTTTGATTTAAAAAAAAAAAAGTTTAAATGGTTTCGGGTTTTGCTTGGGCCTTCCACATCAACACCCCTGGGCCCTAAGCCGCTTTCACTGTGGGGTGCCTCTGAGTCCAAGCTGCCCCTGGCGGGACCGGTCACCCTCCTGCACGCTGCTGCCCTGGCCCCGCTCTGCCGCAGTCCGTCTGTGCCGTGTAACAAGAGCCCACACACAAGCCTCGCCGCCCCGCGCGTCCTCGGCCGCTCCCCGACTCTGCCTGTCCTGGGGTCAGGGTGACTGTCCCGCTCCCATGGTCACCTGCGCTTGACGGGTCAGGCAGTTGCGCTCCGTGCGTCCTGGGAGGCGTCACAGCTGGCACCTGTGGCGGCCGAGGCCACGGATGGTGGTGGAGCTGCGCTGCAGGCGCGCAGGAGGACGGGGCGGGGAGCGAGGGTGCGGCGAGGTCCCGGGCGGGCGGGGTGGCGCGGGCGGGGTGGCGCGCTGCGGCGGGGCACGCAGGCGCGGGCGCGGAGCTGGGCGCGGAGCTGGGCGGCGGGCGCTTGGGCTGGGCTGGTTTTCCCTCCACAGTTCAGATCGCTTCCTGCTGGTCCTCAGGTTTTAGAGGTGAGAGGTGGGTTGAGGATGTAACTTAGCCAGAAGGCCGTGGGTGGGCGAGGGGGTGCGGGCCGCAGCTGCTGTGCGGGCCTGGGCCGGAAAGAGCAGAGCTGCCCGCTCCCTCGGGAGAGGGCGGAGGACATGGGGTCCTTGGGACCTGCGGGCCCAATTCTGAGCTTTAATTTCAGGTTCTGCCCCATCATGACTTCTCCATCTAAAAATACTGTGTTGAGGAGCTAAGCTGATTTTCTTCAACGTTCCCAATGCTTGAGAAGGATAGCCCCTCACAGCAGGGGCCGCCCGTGCCCACGAGCCCCACTGGGTGTGCCGCTGACAAACACGGGCGGTGGTGGGTTCGACTCCCAGTGGCCCGGCCCTGTCCCAGCCCACGGGGCCTGGCTACCGCTGTCCCGCCGGGAGGATGAGCCA